>CABFVX010001923.1:33126-46448 GCA_902151425.1 Timema shepardi | reverse complement strand
CCACGTTAAACTGTAGGTCCTCCATTTCATCTCACAATCACCCTACCATTACACATTAGCGTAAGTGCGTATAACCCGAACGGGTAGTAAGACGCGGTGCTAATAATAATATTTGATTCATTTTGGTCAACAAAATTTCAACTCTATAAAAAATGTAAAAATATACTCCATTCACGGTAGGAATTACTCTCTGAAAGGTCTTTTTTCCTACCAATATCCTACTATATAGTAGATTTATGGTAGAGAAAAGGGCCATTCAGAGAACAATTCCTACGCTGAACGGACTTGACTTGCGCTCCCAGGCCGGGGTCCAATCAGAGAGATTTATCTCAAAAATGTGGTTTCTCTCTCGTTCTCTCTTTCTGCGCTCCGAGCGAATCTCCTTCAGCTTCGTCAGAAAATAGAGCCAATTTTATTACTTTTAAATCCATTGCGTCCCACTGGGACCAGTTCAAGCTATGCGCATACATTAACTACAACAGCGGGATAAGGATGAAGGTAGAAATTTCAAGGAAGTGTACCCACATTCACGTGGAGGGAGCGTGGGAAACCATTTAGGGAATAACAGCCTCAGTACACCCGAACTCCCTATTATCAGCAATCCAGTCAAACACGAGTGTGACGCCTTAGACCACACGACCACCGATGCGTGTCCCAATATTATCAAGTACAGAGCTACCAACCATATTATCCGTCTTCATGAAGCGGAAATCCTGTTTCAATAACAATAACTGCATCGGTGATCACGCGGTCTAAATTCCAAGCTCATTCGGGTCTGATTTACCAACAACGGGTAGGTCAGGGATCGAACTTAAGCTCTGTGCACTGAGGGCGGTTTCCCACTCTCCCGCCATGCAAGTGCGGGTACATTTACTCCTCATCCCAACCCCATTAGCGTTATTAATCTTTTGTATCTTTACCCGGCCGGGATTCCAACAGAGGCATCAGTTTAACGATTACGTCAACGGTCCGCTGTCGCAGAGGAAATACAAAGGTTAGCGGGGGTTTGAGTGACGGCGAGCTAATCTCCCGAGACAGCCAATCACAGTGGGTCCCACAAGTCACGGTGATATAGTCCGTCCACCCCTCTATGGACCTCCTGTACAAGTCACGGTGATATAGTCCGTCCACCCCTCTATGGACCTCCTGTACAAGTCACGGTGATATAGTCCGTCCACCCCTCTATGGACCTCCCTGTACAAGTCACGGTGACTATAGTCCGTCCACCCCTCTATGGACCTCCCTGTACAAGTCACGGTGATATAGTCCGTCCACCCCTTTATGGACCTCCCTGTACAAGTCACGGTGACTATAGTCCGTCCACCCCTCTATGGACCTCACATCTTGTGATTAGAACAATGTAACTAACTTCCCTTTGAATACTAGGCGTATAATCGATATTTAATACAATTAATTAAATTTTTACTAAACAATATAAATAAATGGCACGCTGCACCATAAAGACCTTCTCACTTTCGTATCTAGAAATGTAGACAATTACTTAAAACTAATAAGATACCGGTATGTAAAACGAAATTATAGAAATTGTTGCAGAAAAGGCGAGAAAATAGTAAAATCTCTTTTGTCCACCAAAGAGTATAACAATAAACTCCCCATTTTCTACACCTTCATATTTAAAAGAAATGTTTGATTATAAAGTTGTTTTATTTTTAATGGTCCTGCAACTTTACAATGCTAAGTTGTTTCGTATCTCTTAATAAAGTAGCCCCATGGCTTCTTTGGTGCTGACTGACAGCTCACAGCTGACGACTTTGAAAAGTTACCAGACCAAATTAAGTATCCCTACGCCGAACCATATGATCTGCAAAAACATGTGTTTAGCAGCTGTCACTTCTGACGGTCAAAATTTAGGTATATACCTAAATATTGACTGTCAGAAGTCAGCTGTGAGCTGTCAGTCAGCACCAAAGAAGCCACGGGGCTAATGTAGTTACGGAGATATAATTAACATTGGAGTATTGTGCACGTGTGTGAATTATTATTATTTAGCACCACGTCTTACTACCCGTTCGGGTTATACGCTTTAAGTACTAATTACTCTAATGGATTAGGAGTTGGGAAGGTTGAATTAGAGAAAGTGAACCCGCGTTTGCGTGGAGGGAGAGTGTAAAATCATTTCCCCCAGGTTAACCCGACCGAGATTCGAACCTCGATCTCCCTGTCCTCAGCAGTCGAGCTCAACACGACTATCGCGTCAGCCAACTACGCCACCGAGGCGGGTGTGTGGGTGTGTGTGTGTGTGTGTGTGTGTGTGTGTGTGTGTGTGTAAGTAGGCCCTTGAGTAATTTGTCCCGCAAAAATTAGGTNATGGACCTCCCTGTACAAGTCACGGTGATATAGTCCGTCCACCCCTTTATGGACCTCCCTGTACAAGTCACGGTGACTATAGTCCGTCCACCCCTCTATGGACCTCACATCTTGTGATTAGAACAATGTAACTAACTTCCCTTTGAATACTAGGCGTATAATCGATATTTAATACAATTAATTAAATTTTTACTAAACAATATAAATAAATGGCACGCTGCACCATAAAGACCTTCTCACTTTCGTATCTAGAAATGTAGACAATTACTTAAAACTAATAAGATACCGGTATGTAAAACGAAATTATAGAAATTGTTGCAGAAAAGGCGAGAAAATAGTAAAATCTCTTTTGTCCACCAAAGAGTATAACAATAAACTCCCCATTTTCTACACCTTCATATTTAAAAGAAATGTTTGATTATAAAGTTGTTTTATTTTTAATGGTCCTGCAACTTTACAATGCTAAGTTGTTTCGTATCTCTTAATAAAGTAGCCCCATGGCTTCTTTGGTGCTGACTGACAGCTCACAGCTGACGACTTTGAAAAGTTACCAGACCAAATTAAGTATCCCTACGCCGAACCATATGATCTGCAAAAACATGTGTTTAGCAGCTGTCACTTCTGACGGTCAAAATTTAGGTATATACCTAAATATTGACTGTCAGAAGTCAGCTGTGAGCTGTCAGTCAGCACCAAAGAAGCCACGGGGCTAATGTAGTTACGGAGATATAATTAACATTGGAGTATTGTGCACGTGTGTGAATTATTATTATTTAGCACCACGTCTTACTACCCGTTCGGGTTATACGCTTTAAGTACTAATTACTCTAATGGATTAGGAGTTGGGAAGGTTGAATTAGAGAAAGTGAACCCGCGTTTGCGTGGAGGGAGAGTGTAAAATCATTTCCCCCAGGTTAACCCGACCGAGATTCGAACCTCGATCTCCCTGTCCTCAGCAGTCGAGCTCAACACGACTATCGCGTCAGCCAACTACGCCACCGAGGCGGGTGTGTGGGTGTGTGTGTGTGTGTGTGTGTGTGTGTGTGTGTGTGTGTAAGTAGGCCCTTGAGTAATTTGTCCCGCAAAAATTAGGTGCACAATTTAGTTTGTGATTTTTAAACGGTAAATAAATTAAGAATTTTTCAAAAATCGTTAGAACCCATTTCAAGAAAACCGCTTAAAATTTTTCTTTTCGCCCTCCTGTAAACTACCCTTGATTTTAAGGTTAAATATATAATTCCAAAAAAGCCCGTACGAGGAACCAAAACCCCGGGTACCAAGTTTTAGCCGGATAAGCGAACCGGTTCGTCTTTAGGACGAGATACAGACAGACAGACGTGTGAACCACTTTTTTTCAGTTTAAGGAGATAATCACGAATTAGATTTTTTTTTAACGATTACAATAGTTCCTCTCTTCAAGGGGTTATGAGAAAATAAAAAGCCAGATAAAAAGCATAAATGTAACCAAAATCAACAAACTGTTATCAACCTTCAAATATCGACTTATATCCCCTTAAGCACGGCGAGAGGATAACACTCGGTCGATGAAGGTCGTGACTGAGCGGGCCTCAAACTCGTGGCCAGTATTGCAATCAAGTAAAGGAAATGTTGACCTTGGACCGCTCCAACACTTTCCAAAACACGGAGTGTTATGTCGCCTGGCTGTTTATAGCATTATTTAGTTCTACGCATTCAAACACACGAGCTATTTAGCTACTCGGTAACCCACCCCGTGACGTATCTGGCTACCAGCGTACGGGTCCTGGGTTCGATTACCGGCTGGTACCTCACGTATTTTTCCCGAAAGAGGAATTATTTCAACGGTCACCTGGGTTTGGTTAGTTAGGCTTAAGTGGTTCCACACCCTCGTGCTCACCATCACCCTCGTGTTCATACTAACCCTCGTGCTCAGAGAGGATAGTGCCTCTAGTACAGAGTTGGAGGATACGACCCAGGTGTGAAGTTGGAGGATATCACCTCTGGTAGGTGAGGGTGTCAAGATATCAACCGGAACCGCCCGACTACGTCGTGTCCTGAGATATCCTGGCCGGTTGGGCGAAAGGGAGCGGACCGTGATCAGCGCAAGTGTGGCGCGGATTGGGAAGGTCGCCACGGATGATTGATTGTCCGAGGACACGACATTCGCGTGGTTAGACGAGGACTGAGGCTAATAAACACTGTGTTCTATCCCTCCCAAGTTAAACCATGTACCAACAATACAGGCCACACCAACATGGCGGGTTGTGAACCACACCCGAGAGTCTTGGGTTTGTATTTCGTTGGGTTCAATGTTCCTCTGATGTTTGTTTTTATCACCGCGTCTTACCACCCATTCGGGTTATACGCCTGTGTTCTAATTACGCTAATGTGTTAGGGATGAGAAAGGTCAAATTTAGAGTAAGTGTGCCTGCATTTTCGCGGAGGGAGAGTTGAAAACCATTTGTGAAAAACCACCCTCAGTCTAGTCTATTGCGAGAGTGGCCGACGTCTTAGACCAAGCGGACACCGAGGAGGGTGTTCCCTTAGTTACCACGTGGTAAGAGAGCAGGCGAGAAATAAGAGAGCTCCCGAGATGTCATGTTTCGAGCTCGACTTACGCGGTTTAACTTCTTGCGCAGAAACCTTGGGAACGAATTAATCGCGTAAGTCGAGAGAGGGCTTAGTACACATAGCTTACTACACATAGCTTACTAGTTGACGAGGCTTGGGCTTGACTATGAGGTCTTCCATCAACCGCGGCAGGACCCGACGATCGTGTTGCTGGTAGTACAAGTGTGAGGGCCAGACGACCATGCAGCTGGTAGTACCAGTGAGGCCCTGACCATGCAGCTGGTAGTACAAGTGTGAGGCCCTGACGACCATACAGCTGGTAGTACAAGTGTGAGGGCCAGACAAACATGCAGCTGGTAGTACCAGTGTGAGGGCCAGACGACCATGCAGCTGGTAGTACAAGTGTGAGGGCCAGACGACGATGCAGCTGGTAGTACCAGTGAGGCCCTGACGACCATGCAGCTGGTAGTACCAGCACACGCGTGTGAGGTAACGCTCCTCACTTTCCAGCAGGCGGTAAGGAATGCACGTCGCGTTACCCAACTTGTCTGCAAGGACACCGGTTCACATCCTGGCTCGGTCTCGGCACCACGCCGCTACTCTGGTTCCGGTTCTTGTCTTTGTCTGCCAGTTGCACCCATGACACCCATATGTCTGTCAGACTCTCACATGTATCGTTACTTTAAAACATGTAGAGCCGCAATACAGTCCAACTTTCTCATGAAGAACCTTTTAGAAAATGAACACTTTTTAGCGGTCAGCAAGAATAATATTTTAATATATTATTAGTGTAATTTAATAGGTATTGTAAATATTTATTAAAAGTGACCACTGCAGATCACATGACTTGACGTATGAATACGTGAAAGAATTAGTAACTTTTCTATCTGTAATATAAGGTTCTTCATATTAAATTGTGGCTCTATAGCCAGTTTGTTTTTGTCTGCGCATCTTACTACCCATTCCGGTTAAACCTCTATGTAATAATTACGCTAATGTGCTACGGACGAAGCCGGTTTGAGTTTAGAGGAAGTATACCCGCATTTGCGCGAAGTGGCAGTGGAAAATTGTCCGGAAAGAGATAACCTCAACACACTTGGCTGAGATTCGAACCCCGATCTTTCCATCATCGGCAGTCCAGTCTATTGCGAGAGTGACGCCCAAGTCCAGGTGTCGGTAGGCAACCTTTTTGATCCCGCGGCCCATACGGGCTTTGAAAGAAAAGAAATTGGGTGGACCGGTTTTTTTTTTAACTGAGCAAATATGTTCCACTTCATATTTCTCATAAAAAAAATTAGTAATTAGTATATTTTAATGAACACAATAATTGTTTATTTGCTTAAAAATTTACGGAACAGATAAAATTAGTCGGTGGACCGGACCCCACCCGCCTTAGACCATGCAACCACCGAAAAAGATTATTTCTTCTTCGTTTAGCACCGCGTCTTGACGAGAGTAGCCCGCGGAAACAGCTGTATGCACGAGGTTTACAACGGTAACGGTCCTCTCTCATATCTTCCACAGCCCTGTTGTTCTGTCTGGTTGCGCTGGGACTTACCCAGTGAGGTGTCGTAACCGCGGGTCGTTGGAACGTGCCCGTCAGTCGTGCGTGAGCCAAGGAGCACGCCCGGTCAAACAAAGTGTGGCCGCCCCGCTAATGAGCCATCAATGAGACCTCACTAATTACCTAACCACGAACGGAGAACAATGGGACCGCTGGTGACAAGACGACAGTGAAATGTCCAGAGAAGGGCGTTACCTCACGACTGAAAGCACAAACACCGCCAAGAAGGCGCGTTCCGATACATATAGTAATCGGTGGGTGCGAAGGTCACTCTTTTAATGCGAAGCTAATCTTGAAACGTGCGAAGCTAAGTCAAGGCTATGCTTGAAACGTGCGAAGCTAAGTCAAAGCTATGCTTGAAACGTGCGAAGCTAAGTCAAGGCTATGCTTGAAACGGGTGGAACTATGTCAAAGCGACGCTTTAAATGTTCAAAACAAAACTTGAAGCGAATCTTGGAATGTTTGAAGCGAAGCCAAAGTCCAAGATAAGATTTTTGTTGTCACAACACTACTTTATATTTGTGCATCTTAGTAAAGAGAAAAGTTTAGAGTAAAAAAACAAGGCCCACTGAGTTATTTGAAAGTAATAAATAAAGCCCACTATATTATTTTATAGTAATAAACAAAGCCCACTATATTATTTTATAGTAATAAACAAAGCCCACTATATTATTTTATAGTAATAAACAAAGCCCACTATATTATTTTATAGTAATAAACAAAGCCCACTATATTATTTTATAGTAATAAACAAAGCCCACTATATTATTTTATAGTAATAAACAAAGCCCACTATATTATTTTATAGTAATAAACAAAGCCCACTATATTATTTTATAGTAATAAACAAAGCCCACTATATTATTTTATAGTAATAAACAAAGCCCACTATATTATTTTATAGTAATAAACAAAGCCCACTATATTATTTTATAGTAATAAACAAAGCCCACTATATTATTTTATAGTAATAAACAAAGCCCACTATATTATTTTATAGTAATAAACAAAGCCCACTATATTATTTTATAGTAATAAACAAAGCCCACTATATTATTTTATAGTAATAAACAAAGCCCACTATATTATTTTATAGTAATAAACAAAGCCCACTATATTATTTTATAGTAATAAACAAAGCCCACTATATTATTTTATAGTAATAAACAAAGCCCACTATATTATTTTATAGTAATAAACAAAGCCCACTATATTATTTTATAGTAATAAACAAAGCCCACTATATTATTTTATAGTAATAAACAAAGCCCACTATATTATTTTATAGTAATAAACAAAGCCCACTATATTATTTTATAGTAATAAACAAAGCCCACTATATTATTTTATAGTAATAAACAAAGCCCACTATATTATTTTATAGTAATAAACAAAGCCCACTATATTATTTTATAGTAATAAACAAAGCCCACTATATTATTTTATAGTAATAAACAAAGCCCACTATATTATTTTATAGTAATAAACAAAGCCCACTATATTATTTTATAGTAATAAACAAAGCCCACTATATTATTTTATAGTAATAAACAAAGCCCACTATATTATTTTATAGTAATAAACAAAGCCCACTATATTATTTTATAGTAATAAACAAAGCCCACTATATTATTTTATAGTAATAAACAAAGCCCACTATATTATTTTATAGTAATAAACAAAGCCCACTATATTATTTTATAGTAATAAACAAAGCCCACTATATTATTTTATAGTAATAAACAAAGCCCACTATATTATTTTATAGTAATAAACAAAGCCCACTATATTATTTTATAGTAATAAACAAAGCCCACTATATTATTTTATAGTAATAAACAAAGCCCACTATATTATTTTATAGTAATAAACAAAGCCCACTATATTATTTTATAGTAATAAACAAAGCCCACTATATTATTTTATAGTAATAAACAAAGCCCACTATATTATTTTATAGTAATAAACAAAGCCCACTATATTATTTTATAGTAATAAACAAAGCCCACTATATTATTTTATAGTAATAAACAAAGCCCACTATATTATTTTATAGTAATAAACAAAGCCCACTATATTATTTTATAGTAATAAACAAAGCCCACTATATTATTTTATAGTAATAAACAAAGCCCACTATATTATTTTATAGTAATAAACAAAGCCCACTATATTATTTTATAGTAATAAACAAAGCCCACTATATTATTTTATAGTAATAAACAAAGCCCACTATATTATTTTATAGTAATAAACAAAGCCCACTATATTATTTTATAGTAATAAACAAAGCCCACTATATTATTTTATAGTAATAAACAAAGCCCACTATATTATTTTATAGTAATAAACAAAGCCCACTATATTATTTTATAGTAATAAACAAAGCCCACTATATTATTTTATAGTAATAAACAAAGCCCACTATATTATTTTATAGTAATAAACAAAGCCCACTATATTATTTTATAGTAATAAACAAAGCCCACTATATTATTTTATAGTAATAAACAAAGCCCACTATATTATTTTATAGTAATAAACAAAGCCCACTATATTATTTTATAGTAATAAACAAAGCCCACTATATTATTTTATAGTAATAAACAAAGCCCACTATATTATTTTATAGTAATAAACAAAGCCCACTATATTATTTTATAGTAATAAACAAAGCCCACTATATTATTTTATAGTAATAAACAAAGCCCACTATATTATTTTATAGTAATAAACAAAGCCCACTATATTATTTTATAGTAATAAACAAAGCCCACTATATTATTTTATAGTAATAAACAAAGCCCACTATATTATTTTATAGTAATAAACAAAGCCCACTATATTATTTTATAGTAATAAACAAAGCCCACTATATTATTTTATAGTAATAAACAAAGCCCACTATATTATTTTATAGTAATAAACAAAGCCCACTATATTATTTTATAGTAATAAACAAAGCCCACTATATTATTTTATAGTAATAAACAAAGCCCACTATATTATTTTATAGTAATAAACAAAGCCCACTATATTATTTTATAGTAATAAACAAAGCCCACTATATTATTTTATAGTAATAAACAAAGCCCACTATATTATTTTATAGTAATAAACAAGGCCCACTATATTATTTTATAGTAATAAACAAGGCCCACTATATTATTTGAAAGTAATAAAAAAGCCCACTATATTATTTGAAAGTAATAAAAAAAGCCCACTATATTATTTGAAAGTAATAAACAAAGCCCACTATATTATTTGAAAGTAATAAAAAAGCCCACTATATTATTTGAAAGTAATAAAAAAAGCCCACTATATTATTTTTTGCTGACATATCCGAATTGATCTCTGCTTACGTGATAGATGTCATTTAATCACTAGTCGATGTTAAAATATTGTTTAGTTGCTGTTATAACAATTTATTATGTGATGGAATGTCATATTTGGTGATATATTACAAGTAAGTTCATAATATAAATGTTTTGAAGAAGCGAAAGTTAGTGTGGGACGCGGGAAGTTGAAGTGAAGAAGATTTGACTTTGACTTCAATATTTCGAAGTTTTATCTAGTGATAGGGAGGCAGACTATAGCCCTTATGGTTCAAGAACTATTATTATTATTATTATTATTATTATTAGCACCGCGTCTTACTACCCGTTAGGGTTATACGCACTTTTCAATAACTAGAAGGTCCGAAATGTTCACGATACAATCCTTTCTCTGTATGAAAAAGTAATAAAATTACACATCGATAAATGTAAAGCTTTGCTTTGAAAAAAGAATAAACTCAAATCCATAGCAAATAAATCCGATATTTCAGTGGTAGAGCGCTGAAAATTTAAAACAAATATTAAAGTTCTAACCGCTTTTGAGTATAAGTTGTTTTTTTCATATTTATATCCCTTTATCAAAATCTTTAAAAATAAATTACTTCAAATTGGATAAAATAAAATGCCTTCCTTAAATTAATGAAAACTAACCATCAAAACTGAACAAGTCAAATGTACTGATAACTCTTCAGAATATTAATTGGGTCCAACCATCCGTCCGGAATATCAACAAACTCACAGTAACAAGTAGGGATGAGGACTCCCCCCGAAATCCCCACCCCTTATAAGCCAGACCAGACGAGACTTACGCCTTTGCTCGCGTGCCCATCTATGCAGATTATCTTGTTAACGATAACGCGCGTGGAGACAGCGAGGCCCGTCCACTGATTTACCTGGTAATAGCAGCACCAGTGATATCCGCCCGAGGGTAGGAACGGCCGTGAGCCGTGAGCCGTGAGCGACCAGTCAGGTTCTCTCTCTCGTAGAATATAATCGCCACGGCCAATAGACGAACGATCAAGGTCATAAATCTAGTGAACGTTTTACACCTGCCAAGAGAGACACGTGACCAATTTTTAATAGAGCGCCGTTTGGGTTGTACGCTAATGTGCTAATTACTCTGATGGATTAAGGGTTATTAAGTGTAGCCACATTTGTGGTGAAGGGAAAATGGAAAAAAAACTTTTAGGAATAAACCACACTCAGTACGCCCGACCGGGATTAGAACCTCGGATCATCTTGTGATCGTTAGCCCGGTCTATTGCGAGAGTATGGTCCGACATTCGACCACCGGAGAGGTGACCAATGGTTGTATTCTTTAGCAAACTAAGGAACACGTTTATGCCCAATAAAATGTAGGGATGGGATTTAGAAAAAAGAAAGACAATTTGGTCCTGTGATTATTTTTAATGACTTGATACTATTGAATCCGGGATAAGGTTTTAAAATGTTTACTTTTGAAACAGTTTCGCTCCGGCTTGCCCCCCGGGGGGTGTACACAGCCACTCTCTCGCCAGATGAGGGACTGGTCCGGAGGAGATGGAAAGCTGATCAATGTCAACGAGCCCCTCATGGGAATGAAAGTGGTGCTGTCAATATTGGCACCTGCCACGTGTAACGACACTGCTCGGATGTCGTTAAACCTCGTCACAGATGTTTTCTAAACACACTCCAGTTACCTTGTGTACTTAGTTCATGGTCGATATCTCGACAGTTTACGGTAGACCTCGTGAGAAAACTACATCGTCATTAGAAGTCGAGTCGTCTAAGCTCGCAAATATATCAAATGGTATCAAATAATATTTCATTTTCTATAAAGTTGGGTCATAAATATTTGAGCAAAGGTTTAATTTAAGGAATAAATATTAGATAGTTGTATAGACAAAAGAGTCGACAAAAGGGTGACCTGGTGGTCTAAGGGTAAGGTGTCGGACTTCTGTGCTAGAGGTCCGGGGTTTCAATCCTCGGTCCCGGCACAGATTTATCTGATTACCAAACCCTTCCTTCACCTCTGACAAGACGTGTATTAATCACAACTTGTATAATGTGTGGAATGCCAGGCCTCCACCGTGGTTCGGATCCCACGTTAAACTGTAGGTCCTCCAGTTCATCTCACAATCGCCCTAACATTATACACTAGCGTAGGTGCGTGTAAACCGGACGGGTAGTAAGACGCGGTGCTAATAATAATAATAATAATAATAATAATAATAATAATATAGACAAAAGAGTCGACCTCTGTGGTCGCCTCAGGACCCGATATTTGGAGGTTCAAACCCAGCTGGGGTCAACGGATTTTTTTGAGCGATAAAAATTCGTAGCACAACTTCCTTAGGAGAATAAGTAAAGTCTGGTCCCATGTCGATTGAGGCATTTAAAAGAACTCTGGAAGGTATGTGAAAATACCTTTCCCGGCAAAATTGGTATACCTTTCACTCTCGCTCATAGAAATTCTCGCATTGCCGATGTAATCAGTCGGTTCTGAAAGTTCACGTTAAATACCTCAAACAAACAAACAGAGCTCCGGTACATTCCTGTGGGACCGTTTGTTCCACCGATCATCCGAAACGAGCAGTTGTCGACCGGACCGTTGGGGAACTCGGCAGTAAGGCATTGTTTCGTCACAACACTTTGGCTCACGCGTGAACCCGTGACTGAACGGTTCCGTTACAATAGTCTGGGAACACGGCCAGACGAGATATCGTATGTGGATCTCACTTTCTATACACACGGGCCTGGCTGGATCAAGCCCCCTCGGATAGTTATTGTAATGGGGGGGAGGGGGGGTGTTCGGTCTGACCGGAGCTAAGCGGGGACACCCTTCAGTCTGATCGTCATAAGAAGTCGGTTATTTGAAATGGCGGGGGGAAATATTACAACTGAAGAATGGAGAAGAAAAGGTGGAAAGATGCCTTACACACAATTTCCAGAACATCTACTTTTATATCTCAAATCCCAATTACAAGTAACTCTTTAAACTATAATCTAAAATGTATTAGAAAGGTATCTTTATTGTCTAGCAGATGGAAATATTAACTCAATTGGAGTTAAAATAGGGCGTTCTCCTTTTTTCTCACTCCTCTTCAATTGCAATTACATTCTTAGTTAATTTAATTAATAATGTAATAAAAAAAGTATAGAGTAATCCACAAAGAAGTATTGGAGAGATTTTGATTACTTTTTAGATTAACTTTATAGTTAATCAATCAAATAAGAAATATTTCTAGAATGGCAAGTTTTAGTGACTTTTAGTGCCGAGACTATAAAGATCATTCGAATGACAGCAGCTCTTAGTTACAAAGAGATCAACATTCAGGGAGTGAACTGTGTCATTCGAATGACAGCAACTCTTAGTTACAAAGAGATCAACATGCAGGGAGTGAACTGTGTCATTCGAATGACAGCAACTCTTAGTTACAAAGAGATCAACATGCAGGGAGTGAACTGTGTCATTCGAATGACAGCAACTCTTAGTTACAAAGAGATCAACATGCAGGGAGTGAACTGTGTCATTCGAATGACAGCAACTCTTAGTTACAAAGAGA
>CABFVX010001923.1:0-20199 GCA_902151425.1 Timema shepardi | reverse complement strand
TGCTCCAGACTCCAGAGCCACTGAGCCACCAGGTGGACGTGCTCCAGACTCCAGAGCCACTGAGCCACCAGGTGGACGTGCTCCAGACTCCAGAGCCACTGAGCCACCAGGTGAACATGCTCCAGACTCCAGAGCCACCAGGTGGACGTGGCCCAGATTACGCGACTCTCGCGGCGATATTACGCAACAAACCGCTCTTCTCCGTCACATAATTTGCGGCGGACAACCAGTTCCTTCATCTCTAATGGCCCGACATTCCCCGCGTGGAGCCCGATAACACCATCACCCGTCAAGACAACCATCCAATGGTTCCGAGGAACGAGCGAGTGAAACGGAGGGTGAGGCAGTTCCAAACTTTACGATTGATGTTCGAAATTAATCACGGGAAGCGTGACAAGACCCCAAGAGATTGCACACGCCTTAATTACGCTAGTGAACCCGCGCGGTCTGACGCGCTACTCTCGCAGTAGACTCAACTGGCCATGACGGGAAGATCCAGGTTCGAATACCGGTCGAGTGTACTAAGGGTGGGTTTTTTCCCCCTTAACATTTATAATAAATCTAAATTAACTTTTAATCACAGTAGACCGATTCATTTTTTTAAGCACCGCATCTTTCTACCCGTTCGGCTTATACGCATTATGTGCTAATTACATGTTAGGGATGAGAAAGGTTTGATTTTGAGGAAGCGTACCCGCATTTGCGTGGAGGGAGAGAGTGGATAACTATATGAGAAAAACCTCCCTCAGTACACTCGACCGGTATTCGAACCCCGATATCCCATCATCGGCAGTCTAGTCCAGTGGTCTCCAAACTTAAGGTGGCCACGGACCACTCAGTCAAAAATTGAATAGAGCACGGACCACTCCTAGCCCTCTCCTACCCAGGTCAACATCCTTCCCCTAGCCCAGGAACTAAAGGCAGTTAAGTTAAAAAAATATTATTATTATTATTATTATTATTATTATTATTAAATTCTTATATTAGTATTACTAAAAATCACAAATTCTTACAATACTCTTTTCATAAGAAAATATGTTTGAAAAATATGTCAGAATGTTAAGATAAAATAAGAAGTAAAACTAACTCACTGTATTTCTTAAGATTTTCAGTGTGATTTTTGAGCTTTAATTTGTTTCCCCAATTGAAAATTTTTTGGGGTTATACTCTTGCTCAAAGCTAATCTCATGTCATTTCTTGCGTCCAGCCGATTTCTTTTCTTGTTTTTTGATGAAAAGTGAAGTAGAGAATCCCTGTTCGTACAAGAAGGTTGTCGAAAACACCATCAGATACCGTAACACGGCTCACCGAATATTCTTCTTAAACCACAACTCTGCCATGTTCACACCAGATTCACACGAGTCCCTGAAGTTACTATCGTTCTAAAGTTCGACCACCTCTTCTTGGATTTCATCAGGAAGGTCCTTGGGCCTGACACTGAAAGGATTTTAAATTAGTTTCTTAATTAATTCACTTTCATTTTTGCCATATTCTGGAAAATAACGTGTGAATTCGTCCTTGAGTATTTGTAAGTGACACATTTGACTGTAGCGTGGTTCTTATCGTCAACAAGAGCTTTTTAACGTCAGAAATGCTGTCAGAAATGCTCAATAGTTTCTCTCTTGAACTTTGTCAATCCACAGATACATTCTGCACAGAAATGCACGAAGTTTGTCTTCGAACACAAAAATGTTGGCGACACCTTCCAACTTTTAATTCCCAGAACCCTGTATCTGCAAATTTAGGTGATTAAAATGGGAGAAAATATCCACGAGATAGGCCAGTTGTCTCTCAAATTATGCTTTGTTTTTTGGTGGTCACTTTTGACTCGCGGACCACCGGTTGAGAACCAATGGTCTAGTCTACTGCGATGTGAATCACTTGGAACTATTGCCAACAGTGAGGTGCTCTGCTTTAGAACAAAGCTCTGTGATTCGAGGATCCCAGTCGCCCCTCAGATATCAGAATGTCCCCCCGATGACGCCCGCGGCGGTAAGGAATGAACCAGAGGTGTCCGTCCGGTCTTGGATATCGCGAATAGTACGAACAATTACCCTCCCCAAACCCGCTTTCTAGTCTAAGGAAAAGAGAAGATAGGGGAGGAGGAGGGGGGTATCCGCCGCGACAGACGTCAGGAACGTCGCGGGCGGAAGAGGCTTTCGACACCCCTCCCTGCTTGCCACGCGTCCCGACGGGAAATCACTCCGCGACGCAAACTTGTGGTTCCAAACGGTGATCGCCACGGGCCGGATAGTGATGGCTCTCTCTACATCACATACAATGCTCATGAGCACATTCTGCCCGTGACCGCCCGGTCTGGTTGGGGAAACTAATTTATGTAAGTATAGGTCAATATTTGGTCTATTTTAATTTTTGATTTTGTAGGTCATATTTTCTTGGTTTGCACCATTTTTAAGCATTTTTTAAGTTATTTATATGCATTTATGTTGCTAACCTAATTGTTCAGACATTAAAACCGATATTTTATAAGTACATAACTGGTCAGGGCCAGTTGTCCCGAACGAGAAGAGGCTGGACTTGGTATCCTGTCTGCTCGTTTGGTTGTAAAACACACAATCCTGGCGAGACCGCGACTAGAGCAGAAAGGTGATACAACCCGAACATTGCGGCGCGTTTTTTTATATTATTATATTTACCCGCCTTGGTGTCGTAGTCGGCTAACGCGCTTGTCATGTTGAAGCTCGACTGCTGAGGACGGGGAGATCGAGGTTCGAATCTCGGTCGGGTGAACTGGGGGTGGTTTTTCCTAAATGGTTTTCCACTCTCCCTCCACGCAAATGCGGGTTCACTTCCTATAATTCAACCTTCCCAATTCCTAATCCATTAACGTAATTAGTACTTAAAGCGTATAACCCGAACGGGTAGTAAGACGCGGTGCTAAATATTATTATTATTTTATATTTCATACCGTTATTTTCTAACGAAAGGGGAATTGTACCAACTTTTAGAAAATACAAACAGATTTTCCGGTAAACATTGATAACATTTTACTGTATTATTATTATTGTTACTTTAAAGGTATTGATAATATCAATCAAACGTGACGGCTTCAGATGATACGAACGGAATATTGCATGTGAATTATTTATTTATTTATTTGATGTATTTAAAGTGTACTTTCTGAACCGACTGATTATATCAGCACACGAGAATGTCTACGAGCGAGAGTGAAAGAGCCTACCGATTTCCCCATACCTTCCAGGGTTATTTTACATGTCCACAACCGACATGGGACCGACGGCTTCACTTCCACCAAGAAGGAAATTGTGCTACGGATTTTTATCTCTCAAGCGAAAAAAAATTATCCTTCGATCCCGGCTGGGTTTGAACAACGGTTACCGGAGCGAACAAACACACCGAGGTCGACACGTGAAAGTAGATCTAGTCACTTTTTCCAAGTGTCTTCCTATGAAAAGTGGTAGCCTGTCAACATATAATCAAACACATGGTAACGAGATATTTTAGAAACTATTGGATGTGATTACTTCCCCCGACAGGTAAGTGAACAAGTACATCACGAAGATGAACTCACGTCTCACAGAAAATGAACCTTTCCCCTTTCACGAAACCTTTAATTTAATAGTGGTCACATTTAGACCGCTAGGAACTTTGGATAGTTAACATTTTTTACTTATACCAGGGTTGCCACTAATTTTTAACATTGAAACTCCTAGACATTTCCAGATTTTCCAGACAAAAATATAATAGTTCCAACAACTCAATATAATGTGTCCGGAATGAGAAGGTAGCTTAGAATAGATGCACACACATTAGTATGGAGAGAGCATATGTAAGCCATCCCAAGTGCATATAACCGGGATTCAAACCTCAACCTTCCTGTCATTACATGCAATGCAAGTAGTTTTTGCCCCAACTCCATAATTAATTATAGCCACGTTTACTAGAGATTAAAAAACTTTAGGGCTTGAACCCATCACGAACAAATATATATTTAGCACCGCATCTTACTACCCGTTCGGGTTATACGCTTTAAGTACTAATTACTCTAATAGATTAGGAATTGGGAAGGTTGAATTAGAGGAAGTGAACCCGCATTTGTGTGGAGGGAGAGTGGAAAACCATTTAAGGAAAACCCGCCCCCAGTTCACCCGACCGAGATTCGAACCTCGATCTCCCCGTCCTCAGCAGTCGAGCTCAACACGACTAGCGCGTTAGCCAACTACGCCACCGAGGCGGGTACACGAAAAAATAAATTTATTTTTTACTCATTTTTTTGAAGCTTGTTTTTGGAGTATGGATGCACTGCTTTTCGCACATTTACACCAAAAAAATTATTTCTGGTTTTAAATAGTGGGTGGTCGAGAGGCAACACTTTGGAATTCAAAACAAATACCGTACACATGCAATTTTAGAATTGAGAAACACTCAAATAGCTCTGTATCTGAGCATGCACAAAGGCTCACTTAACTGAAGAATAAATTTGCAATTCTTTTGATGTGTTAGATAAACAATTTTACTATAACGCCGTAACATAATAAGTAATTAAAACATTATTAATTTTAATCAAGTTACAAATTATAGAAAAAATATTGATAAAACACCGTTTGGTAACTATTTTGGAACTAAGAACACAAAATATCAAATACCCGCATGCTTATTATGTGTCATATCGAGGGCTGTTAAGATGCTATCTCACAACTAGAACGGTGACCGGTGACCACGGCGCATGCGCTGATGTTTACACATGCGCAGAGGTTCTTGGATTACGATCGCCATTTTAATTAAGTAATAATCAGAAAAACATTAATGTAAAAATAGGTTGTTAGCAAAATAGTTACACACTTTCAAAATTTTGACTTTATGATATTTTAAAATTCCAGTAATTTTTAGAAATTTTGAGAAATTCCCTGACATTTCCCTGTTTTCCAGACAGGTGTCAGTCAAATAATGTGATCCGCAGCAGCCACTTTTCAATACCGATAAGATAACACTTAATAAAATGTTCTCAAACTTATCCACACACAAAAAAAACAAATGTATATTTGATAAATCACCGTTTCTCAGGGCAGCAAACTTTTACACAAACTTTGTTTGTGACGAGATCATCTCCCGGAGTTTAGAGTTGAGGAACCCCTCAGCACAGGACATACTCAAAACATACACTCTTTTCATCAGCGGGGCGTTTGGCACACCCCTCCAAAAGGGGAAGAATCCAAACAGGACGTTTGGTGAAGTATTAGTGGGAAGTCTTTTGGACAGACCGAGACGTTTAAAAATAACTAAACGATTAAAATAGTCTAATTTTTTTTTTAATGTAAAAAAAATTACGTGGATAGTGAAGGGGAAAGGGGTGGCGGAAAATCTTACGATTCTTTGGGGACAAAGGTAGAGGGGGGCAAAATAATGGAAAAAGCAATTTGTAATTTCTGTACCCCAGATCCATAGTATTGTAAGTCACAACTGGTCATTTTTTCAGGAGAGCCCAAAAACATATTCTAGCTCTGTTCACGCTTCAGGGCAAGACGGAGAAGCCTTATTATAACTTTTTTAGCAGTGAAAATGTAAAAGTCTACAACCATTTTTTTTATCTGTAGAAGAATTTTTCTTAAATACATTTAGTTTTATTAATAAATGGACTTACTATGTTGTGGTTCTAAACACAAGCAGTTAATATGGACTTACGCTCCTATGCTATAATGATAAAAATGGTAATAGGGGTTAATAAAATTGTAGAATGATTAATAATAGTTATGATTTATTAATGTTATTGGTAATACAGTAACAGTAATAATAGTAATAAGGCCTAGTAACAAAGAATAACCTTATTTTAACTTTCCTAGTTAAAATTACTCAATAATTATTCACTGCACTATTGGATAAAATTCAGTTGGCAAAAGAAACATGTTTATAATCAGATAGGCTATATCCTGTTTTATTCTAGTTCAGTTGAATCCTCTTCAGGGAAATCTCCAACACCATCTCCATGTGGAATGCTCTCTAAATACGCTCTATACTCTTCAGGAACCCACTGCATGAGAGTCTGTATGTCCCTAAACTTTTCATTACTTATTTTCTTTCTAGTTGTTCTTAATAGAGGTAGAATCTCAGGCATTGTTAAACCTATTCGTTTATTCCTCTTCAAATCAACCTTTTTGAAAGTGTCTTCACTGAAACTGGTTTTATAGTAAACAACACCTTTATCTTCTCTTCGCAACTGCAGCCACACTGCTTCAGATATCAGAAATGGTCCTCCATCTGTGTTCGTTTTTCTTGATATAAGTGGACCATTTTTCTGCTTTAGATGTAAAAAATTAAGAAAGTTTTCTAAAGCCATTCTTTTAGTTACAAATGGATTCTTCGATTCACAGGTCAAAATGAAATTTAACCAGTCATTGGTTGTATAAATAGTGTTTCTCTGAACTTTTTTCTTTGCCTTCTCAATGATACTGTGCTTCCCATCAACCTCCATGTGTGTGTGACCAGCAAGAAGGAACTTGTGATTTATTACTTCTAAATGTGGGGACTTTTCCATTAGCCACATGTACATGAAGATCATATTCAGGTTTCTATTCTGTCCACTGCAATTATCCGTCCACACTGTGAGGTTCTCTGTGTTTGTTAATTCTTCACTTGCCCAAGCAAAAAAGCAAGAAGCCATTTCACTGCCCCCTCTTCCTCCAGTAGTCTCATCCCAAATCATGCAATGAGTTTTGTTTTCTGTTGTATCATATATTGTATAGTTTAGTGTCCATAGTTTTCTTAAATAAAAGCTTTGTGAATTTGTTAATGCTGGTGTAGGGAGGCACTTTTGTAGATCTGCTGTAATAACTTTTGTGTTTTCACTTTCCTTGGCATTGAGTTTGTCCTCTCTTTTTAAAGTATATCTAAGAGATGCTTCCTCTAAATGATCCTCTTTTTGCTGTTTCAGCTCTTTCAGTTTTTCATCAGACTTTTCATTTTTTATGCAACAGTCAATCTTGTCACACGTATCACAAGTATCGTTATCCGGCAAATGAAAAGAGTAATTGAATTCTTCATTGAATACCTTAGAAAATAACTTTTTTTTTCTGGTTTAATGCCATCCTTTTTGCAGTCTTCAACGTACATGTTATACATTTTGCTGATATTTAAGTGGTTCCCTAAGTACTTTCTTTGTGACCTCTCCCTGCTATAATGACTCTCATACGTGGGATATTTCCTTATATGACTTTTTATTACTTCTAAGGTTTCAGGAGGTCTTTTATTTGACGGTGTATGGTGTCCTCTAAGGTCTCCCTCTACAAGACCAATGTCAGCTGTCTTTTTCAAAACATATCTTGTAAACATATCAGAAATTGAGAGAGTGTTTAAAAAAAAGTTTTGCACACTACTTCTTCTTTGTTCTTGTTATTTAAAAAATATATGTTACTCACACTTTTGTTTTTCTTCGTTCCATCTCTTTGCCGCTGCCTAGCTACAGGTTTGGATTTTATGCATGAAGCAACAAACTGCCGTTTTAAGTCCCAGGTTCTATTAGATTTCCAAAACTCAGAATGAATATTCAATCTTTCTTCACGTGTAAATCTTTTGCTACACTTTAAACGGCAAGTATCTCCACATGGAGGTTTTAATGGTCTTCCTTCCATCAATTTTCCTTTCGCATTTACATATTGCTCACCAGAAAGTATTTTTCTTTTCCTTATGTTCTTTTTCCAGTTTACTGGATTTCTTACTCTTTTTTTTACCCTTTTCAGTATGATTTATTACCTCATCATTTGAATCTGAGTCACTATAAGGAACAAGTTTAGATTTATTTAATACTGTTGTAGGTCTAGTATTTGTATTAATAGATGTTTGTGATACTACAAAATCATCACAAAACGACATTTCACTTTCAGAACTCTCATGGGGCACATAAGTGGGATCATCCAAATCATTTTCAGAGAATAAACTGCTTGCAGATGAACATTTATCCAAAAGGTCATTTTTATCCGGAGATTTCTGATCTGGTAAACCATCAATGTGCACTTCCTCTTGTACAAATTCAGCAGGAGGATGATCTTCAACTTCTGGTTCTGCAAAGAAAGAAGCTTATTAGTTTATAATATTTATATACTTGGTATTTAGGATATAGCCTAAACACCAAGATACTAATCTGACAATGCATGACCCATGGGAGTCAGTTGAAATGTTGAAATGTTAAAAACTGCCACTGTTGTAGAAACACACAAATAAAAATCACTGCTGCAAAAAGAATAAATTGCCTCTTGTACAAAAAAGGAAGGTTAGCTTATACTTTATAGTTTCATTAGGACAACGACGCACCCTGGTGTGTATTTTAGGGTTAATGTGAATGAAGGGTGAGTGTAGAATAACATGGCCGAACATAATTATTATTTGTTAATTTATTTATTTTTGGCTCTTAATATAATCTTATATTATTGTTACTGCTAAAAACCTAGTATATGAGAATAACAATAACTACTCGAGTGAAGATACAGGTTTTAATATTGTAATAAAACAACATAGGCCTATATTGTGGATAAGAAAACACTTACCATAACCATTTACTAATGGGCCGGCAACATCTTCTAAATAGTCTGGAATAAGATTTTCATGTTGGGTGCATGTATTAATATCTTCTCCAAGTAGATTATAAAGCTGGTGGAACTCAGGTCCATGCAACAAATCTGGGTGCACTGTCTGAAAATTAGGACAATGGTTTTAATCATCTTTTTATAACAAAAAAATATGAACAAAAAAATTAATATGAACTAACTAACTAACCTGTAATTCGGTTAAAGAAGGCGCAGGGCTGCTGTTCCTGAATGTTTTTTCATTATTATTAGGAATCTCTATTATTAATGGAGACACTGAAAAACTAGTTGTTTCTTCTGAAATACAAACATGGTCATGATCTACCGGTACTACTGTGTTTTGTTGTTGTGCCAACGAAAGTATAAGTTTTCCTCTGCTTGAAACAGTACTGTTGTATAGTCCAGTCATTATTATTTATTCAACTAACCACATTAAAACACTAGCCTTCACTAAAACGTAATATAAATGTCTGCAATGTTTAAATGAAATAACCTTTAACTTCAACCAAACAACGAACACCAACCTATAACCTCAAACTGAGCTGACCACATGAAGCTGTAAAACAGCTGATTAAAAGAATGACAATAATGGACTTGAGTTACTAGCCACTAAATACAGTACAGGAGCCAGACTAACGTAAGTCCGACTCTGGACTTGCGTTCATTCACTTAAGCTTACAGTTTAGAACCAAAACATCGTATCTGGATATACGGTAGTATGGCTCAAACCTATATTGTGACTTACGATCTTATAACTTTAGCTAAATCCATAAATATATTTTTTAGCAGATATATGATAGTGTGGTTCGATAGAAAATATCATTCTGACTAATAATCAGCTGAAACCAGAAAATCGATATTTTTGGACTTACGATACAATGGTTCTGAGGTACAGATTTAAGCACGACCACCTTTTACCCGACACCGTACAGAAAATTGTCAACCAAAAATATATGTTACGTACCGAAGAAAACATTCTTCTTCACAATAGGGGGGAAAAAAAGAAACGTTTGTGAAAATTTTCAATCCGAATATTTCTAAAATTTTGAATCCTAATCTGGATCTTGTTAAGTATCGTATACGTCGAGCATTGATCGAATCCTTACTTTCGTGTATGCAGACCTAACCTAATATAATATAATCGTATATTTTGCACTCAGATTAACGCCCTACGCGCGAAGCAAACGGAGACACCCTGACAAGAAATAGGTCCAATACTTGTGGACGTAATTACTTTACATTCCCCGATATTCTACGGGGCAGCCGCTCTGAGAACTACTGGCCTAACTCACCCCGACTATCAAGTGTGTTTTTACCAACGCACCTCACTAACCGACGTGGTAGTGATGAGTAGGGTAGAACGACAAGGAAATATACCAGAATTTGCGTGGAAGAAGAGCAGGAAACCACTATGAGAGCGGGGAGGATGGGGGAGAATTATCCTCGGCGACTTGGCCGGGATTCGAATCCCGGCAAACAAGCCTTGATGAGTGTGGAGTATTCTCGAATTTGAGGTAAAAGTAGAGCAGAGCCCGTGTGGGTGTGAGTGACCCCCTCTCGGCGGACGGAGGAGGAACTTTCTCGTGTCCGTGGAGACGGAGCGAGGGTAGTCAGTTGTTTGGTCGACAGTGAACAGTGTGGACTGACCGAAACTTGAGAGACAGCCATGGAGAGACGTGCCGCGGTGTTCCTTGGTGAGTAGGCCGCACCCGACACACACACACACACACGCCGGGATTTATTGGCTTATACGCGCTAGTTACGGTAGTATGTTACGGATTAGAAGGGAAGAAGTTTGAGAAAATGTACCCGCATTTGCTTGAAGGTAGATTGTAAAACAACCTTCAGTACACACAGCCAGGATTCTAACCCCGACCTTCCCTTAGTGACGCCTCTAATCATTCATTATATCTTGATTTTCCTAAGAATGGATAGTTAGAAAACCTATTTTTTTAAATACAAACCAACTTTTAGCTATTAAAATTTAAAACATTTAACTTTATTATTAGTGTTATATTGGTATGGATATTAATTAAAAGTGTCAGATGAACATGACTTGACGTTTGAATACGTGAAAGTAGATTTAGTAACTTTTTATAGATGTCAGATATTATGTTCGCTCGTAGGACATTCGGCGTATGTATAAAATTACATTATTGTTTTTTTTTTTTTTTTTTTCAAAATTTGTACAAAATGTGTGAACACAAAAATGGACGCCAATAATGTTTTTTTAAACACTATGAATGAACAGTGAAACTTTTAAGAAGATGTGTTAAGTAAAATTATCTTTAAAAAGTTTAACTATTAAATTGCAATTTCAAATTAAATTCTATCATATTTCAAATATAATGAATGATCTTTTGGGTTTAAAATGATGAATCCGATTCGAATCTTTGAATATATTAAAACTAGGAATTTAAAGTCGTATACGATACTTAACAAGATCCAGATTCGGATTCAAAATTTTAGAAATATTCAGGGCGAAAATTTTCACAAACGTTTCTTTTTTCCCCTATTGTGAAAAAGAATGTTTTCTTCGGTACGTAAAACACATTTTTTGTTGACAATTTTCTGTACGGTGTCGGGTAAAAGGGGGTCGTGCTTAAATTACAAATGGCTTTTTTCATTATGTTGCCCCCCTCCCCCCTTGTCAACAACGAATCGTAAGATTTTTCGCCACCCTTCTCCCCTTCACTATCCACGTAATTTTTTTACGATCTTTTTTAATTAGATTATTTTAATCGTTTAGTTATTTTTAAAAGTAAGGATTGGTAACAAAGCACGTGATATGGAATTTTATAATACTTTAATTGCAGTAAAATGGTGTCTAACACATTATAAGTAAATGAAATATAAGAAAATTTTTAAAATAATAAATTATTTCTGCCAAAAAGTTTTAAGAATTTTGGACCCCTCCTCCCTTGTTTTCCCCTCATTAGAAAATACTAAACCACCGCCCTCACCCCCAAAACCATTACGTAATTTAAGTACGGGGGCCTAAGGTTTATTTATGGTCGAGTGGTCGTGTCAATTGCAGCACCCATTGCTAGGTCAGTCGGTAGTGAGTGACAAAGCGAAGATCGACCAGCCCCCCGCCCCTCCCCCTTGGACGGCTTTGATTATGTCATCCAGTACACAGCAGTTGAATGTATTTATTTTTAATAATAAGAGTAAGAGTCTACTGCGAGGGTAGCGCGTTAGGCCAACACAGCGGGTCGAATCAGGTAGATCCATCTGGCGCTCGCTACCTTCTATCTATTCTCTTTACATCGGACCAGCCGGGCTTTGATCGTAACAGGAGACCAGAACAGTCCAAGAGGTCAAACCCTGCTAAGATAATTTTCAGAGCCGCGCAGACCCGGTGGCGTTATAATCAGTATTGGCACGCTTTGAGGTCATTCGACCATCAGCATTTCATTGCACAATCTTAATAGGTGAACTGTAATTAACCGTAGTTAGCGATTCAATTATTTCAAATCATTAACAGTTCTCAAGTTATCAGGGGTCAAACTTGTTATTTTATTCTTTTTCCGTACCACTGTTAAGGTTAAGTAATTAATGTATGAGGCTGAAATTTAGTATAACTAGACATTCATATAAGGTGTACACAGTGATATATTTATAATATACTAAAGACAAATAATTTTTAATCTACAAGCAGTTTGAAAGTCGTAAAATTACATCATTTTCAATCATATATATATATATATATATATACTATTCTTTATATACTCCGATCATTTGTTTTTATGTCATTTTATAATAAACAATGTCGGTGACCTGACGGTCTATGGGGTAAGGTGTCAGACTTCTGTGCTGGCGGCCGGGGTTCAATCCTCGGTCCCGGCACAGATTTATCTGATTACCAAACCCTTCCTTCACCTCTGACAAGACATCTTGTGAATGTGGGGAATGCCAGGCCTCCACCGTGGTTCGGATTCCACGTTAAACTGTAGGTCCTCCATTTCATCTCACAATCACCCTACCATTACACATTAGCGTAAGTGCGTATAACCCGAACGGGTAGTAAGACGCGGTGCTAATAATAATAATAATAATAATAATATAATAAACAATGTCGTTATTAATAACCAAAGAAGTACTAACTTTAAATTAGACTGATTATATCAGTACACTACTTATGAACTAACTTAAATGTTCAACCCACATTTCACCAATAATAAACCTTTCGGTCATGCCAAGGAATCGAACCCGGGACTCTTGGCACAGTAGACAGACACGCTACCGACTAAGTTGAGGTGTCGGGACATAATCTCAATCTTTTTTTCGAGTATATGTCACGGGTAGAGTGGAACCTGGACAGGTATTTTGACTTCCCATTTTGAATGTTTCTGGTCAACTGTAACCTTTGTCCACGAGAAATATTTTGAGTAACGTCGAGAAAGTAAACTGAAGTGCTGTATCGCTTTTATAGGGAGTTGAAACAAGGACCCTGAGAGCAAAATAGAGAGGGCAAATATTTGGTGGTGCTGGAGGAGAGGAGAGAGGATAAAGTGGACAGATCGAGAGACCGATGAAAAATAGGACCGTTATGCAGGCTATGAGAATAAATGTATAATTGAGTGACGTCATATAAGGCAAGGTGGAAGGGACCAGAAAGGCCACGAATACAACTGACGGATAACATTAGACAAGGACAGAAGATGAAGGGAGCTGCTGATAGGACACTCAGTTTGGACAAGACAACGGGCCTGTCGAAAGACAGAACACTTAATATTAATTACATTAGAAAAACCAACTCGGTGGCGTAGTTGGCTAAAGCACTTGTCGTGTTGAACTCGACTGCTGATGACGGGGAGATCGAGGTTCGAATCTCGGTCGGGTGAACTGGGGGTGGTTTTTCCTAAATGGTTTTCCACACTCCCTCCACGCAAATTTGCGGGTTCACTTCCTCTAATTCAACCTTCCCAATTCTTAATCCATTAGCGTAATTAGTACTTAAAGCGTATAACCCGAACGGGTACTAAGACGCGGTGCTAAATATTATTATTATTACATTATAAAATTAAACTAAACGTATATGTTGAAGCAATAGTTAATTAATCTTGTCCAGAAAATGTAATTTTATAAAAATAAAACTCCACTAGGCGTATACCAAGGTTTCTTTTCTGTTCCACCTTAATGTTCTCCAGAAGATGATATCTGATGAAACAAGAAGATGACATTTAAGGTAATGTCATTCGCCCAGGGTAGCCCCTCCGTCCCGCCCCCCCCCTCCACAACAACGAGTAGCTATGGTCAAGGAGATCATTCGTTCTAGATTTTTCGGGGACCTTCCTTGAGATCAAACTTATGAGCCGGAATAAATTTGTCCTCGTGTTCCCTTAACCTTAAATATTACAAACATGTTTGTTTCTGTGAGCAGAGATAACGTTTTACTAGTTTATTATTTCAGAGGGAATCTGAACCCAAGTGGCGGTGACGTTCTAAATAGTCTCGACTGCTATACTTCCCTTATTACGGTTTGTTTATTTCTTCATTCACGTTACTTTATATCTCCCCTACGGTAAAGCGTGTTTTCGAAGAAGCGAAAGTGTAACGTGTGTGTGTGAATCATTGAGAGTTGGGTTTCCATTTAAATACAACTGGTTAACTCAGAAGATACAGCCGTTGTGAAATGTACCGTCTGTAGTTTGATTATTTTGATATCGAGTAAGGTGAGCTGGCGGTCTAGGGGTAAGGTGTCAGACTTCTATGCTGGCGGCCGGGGTTCAATCCTCGGTCCCGGCACAGATTTATCTGATTACCAAACCCTTCCTTCACCTCTGACAAGACATCTTGTGAATGTGAGGAATGCCAGGCCTCCACCGTGGTTCGGATCCCACGTTAAACTGTAGGTCCTCCATTTCATCTCACAATCACCCTACCATTACACGTTAGCGTAAGTGAGTATAACCCGAACGGGTAGTAAGACGCGGTGCTAGTAATAATAATATCGAGTGGTGGAAGAACTCCGTGTAGTGGCCAAGCCAAACTAGACTTGGGGCCCCGATCCACTCATATATACTTATCAATGTCCCCACGATCATCCATCGTCTCTGCTCTGATTTGATTTTTTCAAATACTTATATCACCTAACATTACGACCCACTTCGGTGGTCGCGTGGTTTAAGGTGCTACTCTAGCAATAGACGGGTAGTAAGATGCTAATAATAATAGTAATAATAATAATAATGTAAAAAGTGTGTTAGATAATTCCGCTGTGATCATGACAGATACACTACAAGTGTTGATATAACCACGCGAAGAAAATTAAACTCTTTTGTTCATACTGGAGAAACATTTGAAGAAATATTCGATTTATTTTGGACAAAAAATATTTTGTTAGAAAAACAGGGGGAAAACGTGATCCTTTCTCTCTACATCCCCGCCTTGAGAGAAAGTAAATACATTCAATTAATACAAAATAACCTAATCATATTTACAAGGACTAAGTGAGGATAATTTGTAACCTTCAGCTTGTTTTAATGTGTGAACGTGGCCGCCTCGGGTTCGCCTTAATTCGGTCCCACGGTCGTCCCAAATGGTCCAGATTAGGCACCAATTAGGTGGCCAACTTTTACCGGAACAGAAATGTTTGTAGCCGTGACAATGAACCTGTCATTGCTCCTCACAACAAAAGTTACATTTGTTTGTGTCCGCGCGGTTTCTAAAAAGGTTAATACGTCCACGCCACTGGTTTAGCGAGAGAAAGATACGATACAAACCCAAAATTGTAAGAAAAAATAACTTGTTTGGACCGAGTCTCAATGCATGTCTGAGCGACACGCGCGGAATAGGAGTGAAGAGGGTAAAATTTCACAGGTAGTATACTCGCATTTGCATCGAGGGAGGATGGAAAACTCGGTACATTATTAGGAGAGTGATGCCTTAGTCCCTTTAGTTTTCCCTCTATTTATTGTTTCCCCTCGTGTTCGAAGGAATTTTAACTTGATTTGATTCCAAATGAAATCAAGTTTTACTTCATCGAAAAATAGGCCGAGATGTCTTAAGAGCCCGTCTCACCCCACGGATAACACCTAAAAAACCCAACACAAAACAAACTACTAAACCGATTCTAGTTTCCCTGTAGTCAAATGAAGTACGCTTTGTGATACAAGCGCCATCTTATATCAAATACCCCTGTTAACTGTGACTTATAGCGCAACAGTTGTTTTAAGATATCTTCTGAAAGCGAGTAATACCACCCCCCGAGAGTAAACACGCGCATGCGTCACGAAGCGCGCCAAGTGGCTGACGGCGCAAGCTTAATAAGCCCTCCCCCTCCTTGAAATTACCTGAGAAATAAAAATTGGTAGTGACCTGGCAGTCTAGGGGTAAGGTGTCGGACTTCTGTGCTGAGGGTCCGGGGTTCAATCCTCGGTCCCGGCACAGATTTATCTGATTACCAAACCTCCTCCACCGTGGTTCGGATCCCACGTTAAACTGTAGGTCCTCCATTTCATCTCACAATCACCCTACCATTCACATTAGCGTAAGTGTGTATAACCCGAACGGGTAGTAAGACGTGGTGCTAATAAAGATAATTTTAACGGCGAGCTCGTGTTTCGAGCCCCGTCTGGATGCTTTGGGGGATCATTTAGCACCTTGGGTGCGCACTAGTTGAGTCACTTGGTTTTGTCATTTTATTGGTTCTTCCTAACAGATTTTTATGAAGACTCGCGACTAGAACTGAGATGTTTGCTACCCGTACAAAACGAGCAACGCCGTTGCTAGGTTTAGATGAAGACTCGCGACTAGAACTGAGATGTTTGCTACCCGTACAAAGCGAGCAACGCCGTGCTAGGTTTAGATGAAGACTCGCGACTAGAACTGAGATGTTTGCTACCCGTACAAAACGAGCAACGCCGTGCTAGGTTTAGATGAAGACTCGCTACTAGAACTGAGATGTTTGCTACCCGTACAAAGCGAGCAACGCCGTGCTAGGTTTAGAGGTCGTCAGTTGTGCTCTTGTTCTGGACCGTGCAGCGTGTTGGGACACACACACACACACACACACTCACAGAAAGGGAAAGGACGTCCACTCGGGTGTGTCTGTTGTTGGGACACACATGACGTGCTTCCTGGTTAGATTCCTGTCGCTCAGTCGGTAGCATGTCTTCTCTACTCAGCCAAGGGCCCAGGGTTCTATTCCCGGATGATTTTTTTTTAATAACGCGCCTTATTACCTAATCGTCTTATACGCTTGTATATATTAATCACTCTAATATTCTAGGGATAAAGACGGTTAAATTTAGATAAAGTGTACCCGCATTTGCGTGGAGGAAGAGTAGAAAGCCATGTATGAAAAATCGTCCTCAGTAGACCCGTCCATAACCATCAGTTCAGTCCATCACGTTAAGTGCCCCCTTGGACCAGTCGACCGCCGATGCGGGCAGTTTTATAATTAAATGGTGTATAGCCCGGGCGGGTGGTAAGACCCGGTGAAAAAATAATCACGAAAGCAACGTCAGGCTCAGCTTGGATACCACCGCCCTCTCCCTCTCCCCATATGTGGCCCCAAGATAATTTTTCACGCGCCCTCACTTTGGCACGGGCGACGTCGGAACTACCAACTATTATTGTTATTATTACTATTAGCAACACGTCTTACTACCCGTTCGGGTTATGCACTTATGTACTAATTATATTAATGGTTTTGAGGGATTAAGAAGGTTATATTTATATTAAATGTACCAGCATATACGTGGAGGGAGAGTAGAAATCAATTTTGTAAAAAAAAAAACCTCAGTACACCCGACCTAGTTTCGAAACTCGACATTCCTGTCATCGGCAGTCTAGTCTACTGCGAGAGTAGCGCCGTAGACCATGCGGCCACCGAAGCGGATACCCTTACCAACAACCTCTAGAAAAGACACAACCCCTCGGCGATATATTAATACCCGTGAGAAAAAAGGTAACTCATTCGCACCAATTACCAATATTTCGGTCGTGCCCCGAGGAGTGGGAGCGTGGCTCTGCCCATGGCCGAACCAAGACGGAATGAGTCACGAGGTGGTACCACGCCATATCCAGATACAACACACGACTGTTTACCGCCACGTACCAACTGTCATATACCCAAGGTATTTAACTAGCACTTTTTGAACCGACCGATTATACAGAATGAGCCAAAAGTCACGAAACCCAAAGAGAGAAAAAACCTTTATTTCGTGCCATAAATATGGCATATTGTTGATCTATTCAGCACGCGGGATTCTGGGAAACAACTCACAAACGATTGTTGACTTTAAAATTATGTTGTAGGTGACCTGGTGGTCTGGGGGTAAGGTGTCAGACTTCTGTGCTGGCGGCCGGGGTTCAATCCTCGGTCCCGGCACAGATTTATCTGATTACCAAACCCTTCCTTCACCTCTGACAAGACATCTTGTGAATGTGGGGAATGTCAGGCCTCCACCGTGGTTCGGATCCCACGTTAAACTGTAGGTCCTCCATTTCATCTCACAATCACCCTACCATTACACATTAGTATAAGTGCGTATAACCCGAACGGGTAGTAAGACGCGATGCTAACAATAATAATAATAATATATGTTCCAAAATGAATGCTCGCACTACTCGTAAAAAAACTCATCTTACACTTTCGAATGCTGTAACTCAACTGGCCAGACCTGGTGTATGTTTCAAGGTCACACGGCCTGCACTACACCCGGCCAACATTAAAGTGTTGGTATACATACAAACATGTTAATTTTCCATGTTCTTCTGCGAGAGAGATCCTTGGAAAAACGGGGTTGCGCGACTTTTGGATCACCCTGTATAAGCACGCGAGAATGTCTATGAGCGACAGCGAAAGAGCCTACCAATTTCTCCGAAGAAGCTATGTTCACATACCTTCCAGGGTTATTTTACATGTCCACAATCGGCGTGGGACCGACGGCTTCGCTTCTGCTCCGAAGAAAGTTGTGCTACGGATGTTTATCGACCAAGAAAAATTCGTCGACCTCGGATGGGTTTGAACCCACGAACGTCGGGTCCTGAGGCGTGCGCTTTACCCGAAGACCACCGAGGTCAACTTTTAATAAACATCAATACCTACAAAATAATATTCTTATGTAAAAAAAAGCAAATTTTCGAGTCCCGGTCGCGTGTTCTGGGAGTGGTTTTTGCTCAATAGTTCCCCACTCTCCTTACACGCCAATACGATTACACTTACTCTAAATGCAACCTTACTCATCCTTATCACATTAGCTTAATAAGTAAATGAGTACAACCCAACGAATGGGTGGTGAGACCAGGTGATAAAAGACCAAAATTTCTTCGTTTTTATATTTAAAAAAGGAAATTTAATAATTTGAGGTTAATTTATTGTAAGAATGTTTTTTAAAATTTTGTCCCTAATTATAGTACAGTAATGAAAAGATGTTAACAATATGTCGTGTGACATTTATTTAGTTGCAATCTTAAACGTGCACTTTTTAGCCGACCACTTATATCAGCACAAGACTTACAAACTAACTTAGTGATAAACCACAAACAATGATCTCCGTCAATTCATTACTGAAAGAGTACCAGGAAACCATGACATTGAACACAAAAATAGATGATTTTATTTTTAGGATAAGCCTAGAACCAAACTCAGAACACTTAGCTTTGGTGACAAGACGCGCTGAATATAATTAAAATCAGGCTCAAACAGTCTTACTGTGACGGATTACACTACGGCTCTATCTCATAAGCAAGCTACATCATAGTGTAATAATAATAATAATATTTATCACCGTGTCTTACTAACTCTTCGGGTTATATGCTTTAAGTACTAATTACTCTAATGGATTAGGAATTGGGAAGGTTGAATTAGAGAAAGTGAACTCGCATTTGCGTGGAGGGAGAGTGGAAAACCGTTTAGGAAAAACCTCCCCCAGTTCAGCCGACCGAGTATTCGAACCTCGATCTCCCCGTCCTCAGCAGTCGAGCTCAACACGACTAGCGCGTTAGCCAACTACGCCACCGAGGCGGGTCATAGTGTAATGTATCAAGGTAATCTTACCAGGGAGAACCAAGTGTGCAAAACAAGAAGTAGTGTCCTTTAGACAGTCCCCCGCGAATAAAGAGTTGGATCCTGCGCGGTGTTATGAAACTACTCAAATAAACAAGACATCGGAATACAACTTTCTACTCTGTTGTGTGTGATGCATACGATAATAAATAGGATGGTGTATAATACTCCCATTAATTACCGCACCTTAGGGACTGGTACAATCTAACGTGACGATGCACTGTTAGGAGAGCAAGATTTCAGCTCGATAGCACGACCGATATAAGAGCCTTTTAGAGAATACTAACATAATATGTGGTCACCTTTGTAACATTTCACTTTATTACTATTGTTGTTTTATGGGTATTAAAATACATATATTACATGGCTTGAAGCATGAATACATGAAAGTAGAGCTAAGGCTAATGATATGATAGTAGCTAGAAAACTATTCTAGCTGTCAGTTAAGGTTCTTCCTATTAAAGTAGATCTAGTAACTGTTCTAGCTGAGAGATAAGGTTTTTCCTATGAAAGTAGATCTAGTAACTGTTCTAGTTGTCAGATAAGGTTCTTCCTATGAAAGTAGATCTAGTAACTGTTCTAGCTGAGAGATAAGGTTCTTCCTATGAAAGTAGATCTAGT
>CABFVX010001922.1:104985-129153 GCA_902151425.1 Timema shepardi | reverse complement strand
GGTCTAGGGGTAAGGTGTCAGACTTCTATGTTGGCGGCCGGGGTTCAATCCTCGGTCCCGGCACAGATATATCTGATTACCAAACCCTTCCTTCACCTCTGACAAGACATCTTGTGAATGTGAGGAATGCCAGGCCTCCACCGTGGTTCGGATTCCACGTTAAACTGTAGGTCCTTCATTTCATATCACAATTACCCTACCATTACACATTAGCGTAAGTGCGTATAACCCGAACGGGTAGTAAGACGCGGTGCTAATAATACATTACATTACATACATACTTCATACTGTTCCCTTACAGGGTAGGCAAGAAACTGTGCATAGTTTTTAAAAAAAACTCCGTTCTTAATCCATCTTCACTAACTTTCTCCACACTTCCCTATCCCTGCATACTCCCTTCACTTCAACAACATCCATACACCGAGCCATACATACTCTTTTATTATTAAAACTCTTATGTTTCTCTTTTTCACACATTCGTCTACCATTAAGTCAAGTCTTACACAAGCTAAGAGCTAGAGGCACTTAAGTTGTGTCAAGAGTAACGATTTAGTCTCGTAAATAATAAAGTCAGTGAAGTCAAACCTACGGCCATTGACCTGTTCACTTCTGGCTCAGCGATGTCAACGAGTTTTAAAATAATAATATTTAGCACCGCGTCTTACTACCCGTTCGGTTTATACGCTTTAAGTACTAATAACTCTAATGGATTAGAAATTGAGAAGGTTGAATTAAAGGAAGTGAACCCACATTTGCGTGGAGGAAGAGTGGAAAACCATTTAGGAAAAACCTCCGCCAGTTCCCCCGACCGAGATTCGAAACTCGATCTTCCCATCCTCAGCAGTCGAGCTCAACACGACAAGCGCGTTTGCCAACTACGCCACTGAGGCGGGTGAGTTTTAAAATAAACAATTGAACTAGTCTAGAGAGGTTCGATTTTAACTTGACCATTTTGGCATTTCGTCTGTCTGTCCGGATCTTTGTTTCATGATAACGGACAAATGTGCCGAATTTGGCATGGACATTCTTTAAATTATGCCAAATTATGTATACAAATGTGTGTTTTTTAATATCGTTTGAATATGACGACAATTAGAAAGATTTTTTGATTAATAGCTCATCTCTAGTAATTTAAAATTAAAATTCTAACCAATTAATATATTATCTGGGGCATATACATTAATGTTGACATATTGTGAGACTGACGTCTTAATCTGCGTAAACAAGGGCTATTCTCTATGAATATAATGTACTAATAACTATATTATTTATTATCTGTCTAACTTGATTATCAAGAGAAGATGATATTAACTTCAAATCCACGAATAAATTATAGGAGAAATTTTAAAATCTAAAGAGAAATGTTAAGACTGTAGTAACAATAATAGCATAGCATAATTCTTAGCAGGATGTAACTTGAATGGAGGGAGCGAGCTATCTTGTTTGCAGAACTACTAGTTATAATGCTATTATATTGTAGGCTACTTTTATACTGGATGACATAACATTGAAAAAAATATTGTACGGAACTCCACACGTACTTTCTCGTTCTATTGTTTAAAAATGTAGATATATACTCAAAACTCATATATGTGAAATAAATAATATATACCAGAAAACCCAAGCATACAGTGAACTACAGTAGCCCCATGGCTTCTTTGGTGCTGACTGACAGCTCACAGCTGACTTCTGACAGTCAACATTTAGGTATATACCTACATTTGGACTGTCAGAGGTGACAGCTGCTAAACACATGTTTTTGCAGATCATATGGTTCGGCGTAGGGATACATAATTTGGTCTGGTAACTTTTCAAAGCCATCACTCAGCACCAAAGAAGCCATGGGGCTACTGTATACTTATGATCTAGGGGTAAGGTGTCAGAATTCTGTGCTGGCGGCCGGGGTTCAATCCTCGGTCCCGGCACAGGTTTATCTGATTACCAAACCCTTCCTTTACCTCTGACAAGACATCTTGTGAATGTGGGCAATGCCAGGCCTCCACCGTGGTTCGGATTCCACGTTAAACTGTAGGTCCTACATTTCATCTCACAATTACCCTACCATTACACATTAGAGTGAGTGCGTATAACCCTGAACGGGCAGTAAGACGCGGTGCTAATAATAATAATAATAATAATAATAATAATAATAATAATAATAATAATAATAATAATAATAACTATACTTATGTAAAACATTTTTTTAGTCCAAGTTTTAAATTTTATAATTTTATTTTTAAATAAAAAATGTCCTCGTTTTTATGTTTGGACCGATAAAAAAAGATCAATATTGGGTTCACAAAGGTCAACACTTCATATTAAAAAGTTGACTTTCAGTTAAAATTTTCAACATTTTATTAGGTGTTGCACATCTTCAGGTCATCACATTGCTATTAAGTTCCTCTTTTATAAATTTTTACACCCGCCTCGGTGGCGTAGTTGGCTAACGCGCTAGTCGTGTTGAGCTCAACTGCTGAGGACGGGGAGATCGAGGTTCGAATCTCGGTCGGGTGAACTGGGGGTGGTTTTTCCTAAACGGCTTTCCACTCTCCCTCCACGCAAATTAGGGTTCACTTCCTCTAATTCAATCTTCCCAACTCCTAATCCGTTAGCGTAGTTAGTACTTAAAGCGTATAACCCGAACGGGTAGTAAGACGCGGTGCTAAATAGTAATATAATTTTTTACCAATAAAAAAATTTAAATATCAACTATTGAGTATAAAATGGAGATAAATTATTGTTGTACAAATATTTCTCCTGAGAGTTTTAAGGGAAAATAACAAAAATTTTGAGAGACTTACTTAGACTATTATTAATTACTCTATGACCTTGGAGAATTATTACGTTGAAACTTAAGTTGTATCTCTTTACAACTAAAGCTCACAAAATTGTATTAATATATTTGCCAATATCTCAGAAACTGTTATTTTTATTAAAAAATATTTCATATAAAAGTTTTTATGTTTTAATATTACTACAATTTTGATGTGATAAGTTATTTAGTATATTAAATATTTGCAGAGATACGGAAATTTCCGATTCTGCAAAGTACCCTAAAAGTCATTTTCATGGGAAAATAAAAATGGCCAGTTTATTTATAATCTTAATCAACGCCTAGATACGAATCAAAATCGTTAAAGTCGATTTTGACAAAAACTATTTTTTTTTTCTTTTTGCCCTTTATTAAATTACTCTTAATTTTAAGTTCAAACAGACACACACATTTAAGGTTAGATATTTTTTACGGTCACAATATTATAGTATCCGAAAAGTTAAAAAATATTTATATTTGCGTATAGCTTTTAAGTTATTGGTTTTATAAAAATATGTTTCGAATAAAATATTTGTATTATAAATAGATCTACATATTTGTAATGATAAGTAATTTAATATCTCAAATAGTTTCGTAGATATGATTTTAAAAATGAGAATTTGCTCGTCAGACCGGAGCCCTTAAAGTCATTTTGCCGAAATATTGAGAGTAGCCATTTTATTTGGAACATTTATACATGAATATAAACGAAATTTAATCAAAATCAACTTTTTTTTCCCTCCAGTAAATTACCCTTAATTTTAGGGTTGGATATCCAATTCTAAAAACCCTTCAGGGAAACCCTATTAAATTCATAGATACCAAGTTTTAGCCAGATTGGTAAGATTTTAGGCTCTAGTTAAAGAGACAGACAGACGGAAATTCAAAAACCACTTTTTCGGACTCGGGGGTTTATGAAAAGTCAAGATTCATCAAAATATCGAGTTGAATTTTTTGACAATAACAATACTTTCTCTACCTGTAAGATAGCGAGAAAGTAAAAATTAAAAGTGCTACTCTTTTATTATAATAACATTTTTGTTTTTTCTTGCGGCCCACTAGTCACGCTCTAGCCCCTATATTTGCTATATAAATCAATTCCTTTTTTAAATTAATTACATTGTGAGCTTTTTCAACGAATAAAAGTATTAATACCATCAATACGTTTCCAGCTAAACAATCTATTTCAATTCAAACAATTCAGGAAGTAATGATTGAAAAATAAAATATTTTTAGTAATATTATAAAATATACACCGCACAAACTTTCTCACGTACGGGATTATATATATTTTTTAAGAACGCTTATTGGAACGCTCAGACGCGTTGCACATGTTCAGAAAATCACGTTATTTAATCAGTTAGGTTGGGTGACCTGGCGGTCTAGGGGTAAGGTGTCGGACTTCTGAGCTGGGGGTCCGGGGTTCAATCCTCGGTCCCAGCACAGATTTATCTGATTACCAAACCCTTCCTTCACCTCTGACAATACGCGTATTGATCACAACTTGTGAATGTGGGGAATGCCAAGCCTCCACCGTGGTTCGGATTCCACTTTAAACTGTAGCTCCTCCAGTTCATCTCACAATCACCCTACAATTACACATTAGCGTAAGTGCGTATAGCCCGAGCGGGCAGTAAGACGCGGTGCTAATAATAATAATAATAATAATAATAATAATAATAATAATAAAGCTTAAAAATATATTTTTTTAAATAATTAAATGGTGAGATTAGGCCATTTTCACAAGTCTTTAAACTTTAAATACAGCACGTAGTTTTGAGATCGATGCAAATGGTTAGAAACGTCGATTTAGCTTTCCTCCAGCAAATAAAGTAAATTCATATCAGGGTCACCCACTTCGGTGGTCTAATGGTCTAAGGCGTTACTCTCGCACTATAGTGGACTGTCAATGAAAGAGAGATCGAGATTAAAATCCCAGTCAGGTTTAAGTTATTGGGATTATTTTTATTCTAAATGTTTCTGCAGTTTCCTTTCAAGTAAATGCAGGTACACTTTCTCTAAATTCAACCTTCCTCATACCTAACTCACTAGCGTAGTTAGTACAAGTACAACCTGAACAGGTCGTGAGACGCGGTGTTAAATATTTTTTTTTATAATATAACGGTTTCACAACTAAACGTTTCAAGACAATTGAGGATTGTTTTAGTGATTTTCGAAGCTTCCGAAATGTGAGTGAATAATAAACACAGCAATGTGAGTATATTTTCCCTCGAGAAGCGATGGAAACAAGTCTCCTACTTAGGATCGTTCCCCCCGACTTGTCGCCCATGCGTCTCACTCCCCAAGTTGTGAGGGGAACCTTCCGCCTCATCCCCAAGTGAGAGCTTATAGAAAGTTGTAGTAGAAGTGAGTGAGGCCTCTTCTCTTAAGGTACGGACTGACGTGAGAAACGGAGCTGACGATGACACGTGACTCCTACAAGTATCTTCCTTCCTACCTCCCTTTTATACTTTACTTCTGTTACAGTCTAATGTTCATAGGAAGGGCCTTTTTACAAAATATATTTTCCGCGGTCAACATCGATAACATTTTACTACAATATGACCGGGAATAAAGTATACCGAGAGGTGGCAAGACTGTGCATCATTGATATCAGCGGGAAGGCATCATGACGAGGCTGTAGCGTGGAGGGGACCGTCATACGTCAAAGTGATTTGCAATGGCTTTAAAAGCGTTCATCAACTCGGCTCGCGCGAGATGTGAAAGTAAAGGACGATACACACAAAATAATAAGCTAAGCTAAGCTATGCTATGCTGTGCTAAGACTTTGTCAGTTTGGTTTCACACTCATTGCTAAGCTAAGCTANCTAAGCAATGGTCCCTATTCCCTCCCTCTCCCCCCTCGAATTCAGTGTTGTTTCTTTCTGGTTTGCTCCAGTGAAGCCTAGTTATGGTGGCGTTCTCCAAAATGTCTTGTTTTGAGTTCATGTTATAGTACTGAGGAAGAGAAGATATTGCTGTTAGTAGCTGTTTTGGAAGATGAAGAAAATTTAGGAGGTGGAGGTTTGACCTGTTCAATTAACGCTTCGATTTTAATACAAACACATTTATTAAATATAAAACCTAAATAGAATATTACATAAATACACGTGAAACAAACTGAAAACAAAACTTCAACACTTCTTTAGTTATTTTCACCAAACCAGCACTGCGTCTGTTCAACACGGAACCCACTCTACGTTATGCGCATGCGCAACGCAAGATAGCTCAAGATGGAAGATGGAAAAATTACCCGACCAGCGATCGGGAAAAAAACATGCCGCGGCGTAGCAAGGCATAGCTTAGCTTATCTTTCTGTATGAACCAGCACATTTAAATATATGGTTGGCTATTTTTCTAAAAAGTTAGCAGAACAAATCTTAGCTTAGGTTAGCTTAGCGTCCTGTGTATACCGGCCTTTAAAGGGAAAAGAAAATACCAAGACATGCCACAATTGTGTGCAGTGCATTCGTATTTGAATGATTACTCGAAATACTCCGCGGTGACGATGGGGGACAAAGCGACAAAGTTCTTTGTTAATAGCTACAGTATGTCCCTGTTATTATTATTATTATTATTACTATTATTATTAGCACCGCGTCTTACTACCCGTTCGGGTTATACGCACTTACGCTAATGTGTAATGGTAGGGTGATTGTGAGATGAAATGGAGGACCTACAGTTTAACGTGGGATCCGAACCACGGTGGAGGCCTGGCATTCCTCATATTCACAAGATGTTTTGTCAGAGGTGAAGGAAGGTTTTGGTAATCAGATAAATCTATGCCGGGGCCGAGGATTGAACCCCGGCCGCCAGCACAGAAGTCTGACACCTTACCGCTAAACCGCCAGGTCACCGGGGATGTGTCCCTGATATGACAAAATAAAGATTTGTGCACTGCATAACTGTGAAGCCCTTTTAAAATGGTCAAAAAAAAAGTTTGTATACCAAATATAATTTAATATTTAAACAATGTTCCGTATTAGGAACATCTATTAACTCTTTATCTCATTTAATGTATAATCAGAAATAATCCATGTGCAATAGTGTTCGTGTAAATTTACATTTTCTAGCCGACTGTGTTACAGAGTTGATGGGCATATGATGCACGCTCTTAAGTATGTATGAGAAGGCTTTTCGTTGTGAAGCATTGTTTTTCAGTCATACGACATCGGCCATTCAGGGGGATCCACTGTGAAACGTGTGTTTGAACTTTTGAAGAAGAGTTCCATAAAAACTCCAACCACAAAGCGAAAAGTGTTGTTAGTAGGAAAATTTAGGCTTATTTTTAAATGGCATGACGATAACGTCTGTTCAGACACTTGTTCATGAGTCAGGATAATTTTCCTATCGTATTCAAGTCGGCCATGAGTTACAAGAGCCGGATAAGATCCAAAGGCATTTGTTCTGTGCTCGCACTCTGAAAAAGGTGTGTGAAGATGAACATTTTCTCTCCAATATTTGATTTTCTGATGAATGCCCCGTTACATTTGGAAAGTTAATGTGAATAAGCAAACGACACGATTTCTTGGATTTGAACGACCTACTGAGATTATTTCCCAATCTCTATATTTTGAAAAGGTTACCGTCTGGGGTGTCATTTCGGCATACTTTATTTCCGGTCACACTGTATATAACTAGTGTTATTTCGTAGGTATTGTTATCCATGCAGATCACATTACTTAACTTAAGAATGCGTGAATGTAGATGAAATAGATTTTTTAGCAGTCCTATGAAAATTGTATTATACTAGTGGCTCGGTTATGTTCAAGGTGTGTGTGTGTGTTAAAATTCTCCCCATAAGATCAAAATCATATTTTTTTATGTAGTGTGGATTTATTATACATCAGTTTTTTTATTAAAAATTCTATTGTTTCAAGACCAAAAAAATGTGTTGATAAACAAAATGTATGTAGAAAGAGAGAAAAGCCTCCTTTCCGCACTAATATATATATATATATATATATATATATATATTAGAACGTCTTACTATCCGTTTGGGTTGTACGCTTATGTAATAATTACGCTCATGGTTTTAGGGACGAGGAAGGTTATATTTAAAGCAAGTGTTCCCCCATTTGCGTGGAGGGATAGTGAAGAACCATTTTGGAGAACCACCCAACTAAAATTCAAACCCCGATTTCACATCATCGACAGTCTAGTCTACTGCGAGAGTAGCGCCTTAGACCATGCAGCCACCGAAGCGGGTACTCATCAGCGTCATAATCATTATCATCATAGATTGTGCCCAGTTTGTGGCAGGGTCAGTTTAGTAAAATGCCTCCATCTTCCCCTAACCTTCAATAATTCTTCTCCTCTCACTTGCAGCCTTTTTGTTATCTGCTCCTCGCATCTCTTTCTTGGCCTCGCGTGGATGAAGGTCTTGATATTTTATAAAAAATTGTATAGTGACAAAAAAGTACATAAAAATACCTTAAATTGTATCAAAAGTACGATTTTGGAAAATACATAAAAATATTTTTGTCAACCTTAATAACATTTTCTTTATTTTTGTGTTATTTTATAGGTATTGATAATACCTATCAAAATTAACAGCGGCAGATCACATGAGTTGGCGTATGAATACGTAAAAACAGATCTAGTAACTTTTTAGCTACCATATTATAAGGGTTCTTTCAATAAAAATTGTATCTATACCCAATATCATTACTGGGGAAACTTCAGGTCTTAAGGAGAAAAGTTATATCTTCGCTCTCTCTCTCTCTGTTAACTGTTACCAAATTTAATCTCATCTGAAGGTGGTATGCTGGGGTAATAATGAGCTACTGGCAACCTCAACTAGCCAGCGATGCTAAACTGCTCTTATATTTGAGGCGAGAGTGACCACACAAAAACGAGATAATGACAACGCTGTTTCCCATTAGTACCCATGCGGTTACCTCAGAGATGATATCCAGTGTAAATTTGTAAAGGTTATATACTAAATGAAAGCCTTTCTGCAGGCACTCGAGTCCGGGCCCAAAACTTCCACCAATCCTGCGTCAGATCGATTCTTGCTTGGAGCCTCATCAGAGAACTTATGAAGTACCCCCCCTCCTAAGAGCCCCTAGTAGGCAAGGGACGTGTTTGAGTGGAGTTTGTCAGTCTTCCCCCATCCCACCCCGACACCTTGCCCTCTTGAAGGCCACTTTCAATCCCTCCTCCATCCCTGGCTTATACAAACACTCCCAATAGCAAGCACACTAGTGCCTCGTTAATAGGATGGGGATGGGGGGTGTGACCAAAATACCAGGGGACGGGGGGAGGAATGGAGGATGATGACAGGTCGAGGAAAAGACCATATCGATCGATAGTCTCATATATTTGAGGACACAGCGTTTAAAGAAATTAAAGCTTACAAGATTGTATTATTAAAACCTGTTTACACCTCACCCCCCTCCGGCCGATAGCATCCAACGAGTAATGAATGCCATCGCTTCTTCACGGCCCCAAAGAGAGGTCTATGTTTGATGAGAAGTGGGTGTACTCAACAGTCCTGGAACTAGGAACGGGAAAATGGGATGTGAAGGTAAACCAACTATAAGCTGCGATACTTGAGATTAACGGCGAACATAGTACCCGAACAAGAACGATAAAGAAGGGAAGAATCGTGCAATACTAGAAATGCATCTTACAAATTACGAGACATGCATCTTGAGATATGCTGCTGGCCTCCCTGAAATAACTCCACAATAAATGGCAGGGTCCATGTTCGAATACCGACCGGGGTAAATGTTACTAAATAGGTGAGGGGGAGTATAAAAAAAATCGTGGAGGTCCCCGACGATAATATTCTCGAAGTGAGATGGAAGGCCAGTGTTTGTAACATTGTATTTGGCTACCATTTGGTATTTAACGGTTTGCCTTGATTTTGGGTTGTCTCCCGTTGTCGTTTGGAGGAATGGTTTACTGCGAGGCTGTTTTTCACTTTGGTTGTATGTGCAAGTTTGTCATTCTCGATGATGATTGTCTGAGAGATTGGACGGGGAGTATGGCTGATAAAACCACAGACCGTTGATGGATAAATAAGACGATATACAAGGAATTATGATATGCAACTCTTAAAAGTGTAAAAGCTCTACGTATTAACTAAACCGTGGAAATGAAATGTCCGTGTGAAGCTGTGTACAGGTGAAGTAGTGCGTTTAGCAGGGGAATCGAGCATACTACCTGTCTTGTAAATGATATGGGAGTTGTTTTTTTATGTTAAACAAATGTGTGTGATACTATGTTACTAATTTCAAGAGATAAGTAGGCCTATTTGTTGCATGTGAGCATTTCAAAATTATATTGTTGTACGGTGAATCACACCTAAATTTTGTCTTTCAGGCAGGGTACAGCAATTCCCAATTATTATTTTTTTGTAATATAAAGGGTTATGATTTGTGGGGTTTTTTCATAACGATTTTAATATTTAGTCTGTTTGACCTTTCCCCTCCTTCCCCTATGAAAACTGACAGAGTGAACCAACCAATCAAGGGTCCTGAGATGGGAAAACCACTCCCAAAGAGTCTATTAAATGTTTGCCGGAATATGAGCTAGTCGGTCAAATATTTTAAATTATTATTATTTTATTATATTATTATGAGATGTATGTGGGTGTTATATATGTTTTTGCAGTTTTTATGGCAAGACCTTTTTTTGGCCAAAATAAATAAAATATCGCTCAAGTACAAACATAGAAATTAATTTTCCTCACAGCGTGACCTCAAAATTGATTTAATATCTGTCGAGAGTGTTCTGGAATTTAATGACAACTTTTTCTCAGCTTTGCTCATCATGGATACTCAACAGCTGTTTATATCAACATGAGAAGATAATTAAATTATATGTTTGTACTGAAGAAATATTTTATTTATTTTGACAAAAAAAAAATGTTTTGCCAATAAAACTGCGCTAAAACACTGTCCTTTTCTCGCGTCCCCTTCCATCCCACCTTGAAGGGGGGGGGGGGCTGCCTACCAAAGCAGTAATACGCTTTGAAGACGTCCATAAGTCCCGCCTTCATTAACATGGTTAGTATTTTGTTATCTCTAAATATGGCTCCCTCTGAAATGGAGGCAAAAGAGAATTACAGTATTACTAGGCCTATATTATAACAAAAACGCTAAACATTTTTACTTCCCAAGGTAAATTTATCAATTAGGGTTAAAAACGACTTTTTTTTTAAAGTCAAAATTAATTTTATCTTAGCACCACGTCTTACTATTCGTTCTGATAATACACTTATGTACTAATTGTGCTAATGGTTTTAGGTATTAGGAAGGTTATATTTAGATAAAGTGTACCCGTATTTGCGTGGAGTAAGAGTGAAAATCCCTTTTGGAAAATCCACCCTCAGTACCCCAACCTATATCCGAACCTCAATCTCCCCATCATCGGCAGTATAGTCTGCCACGAGAGTAGCGCGTTAGACCACTTGGCCACCGAAGAGGGTCAAAATTAAATTAATTAAAAAATTTATCAGCATTTTAACATCAAGTAGGTATCGGCATTTTTTTAGCCAGGATCTAAGCAGGATTCAGAGAAAAGCATTTGAGGAGGGTTGAAAAAAAAATCTGGGGGAAACACTTCATTAAATAGGCAGGTATTCGAACCTTGATATCCACTTCATCGTGAAGTTAGAGCCGACATTTTTTTGTTCACTCGCCCACCCGATTGGGGTCTCTATCATTTCTTGAGTTAATAAATTAATTAATAAGTGAGAGAACGCTTGGCACGTCACAATAAAAAAAAATGGTACGGAACTCCACACGGACTTTCTCGCTCTATTGTTAAAAATGGAGATATTTACTCAAAACTCTCAATATATGTAAAACTAAATAGTATACACTATCAAACCCAAGCATAAATTGCACTATACTTATGCAAAACTCTTTTGAGTCTCGGTTTTAAATTTTATAATTTTATTTTTAAAGAATTAATGTTCTCATTTGTATATTTTGACCAGTCAGTAAAAAATTTAAATATTGACTATTGAATCTAAAATGAAGGAGATAGATCATTACTATACAAACATTTCTCCTAAGAGGTTAATGGAAAAATAATATAAATTTTTTAGACACTTATATTTAATTACTCTATGGCATTAAAGAATTATTGCGCTAAGACTCGAGTAGTATCTCTTTACAACTAAAGCTCACAAAATGTGTTAATATATTTGCCAATATCTCAGACACTATAGGGGTTTATACAAATATATTTCAAATAAAAGTTTTTTTATTTTTAATAGTGCTACAATATTGCGATGATAATTTTAGTATCTTTAAATAGTTGTGGAGATATGGAAATTTCTCATTCTGTAAAGTACCCTAAAAGTTATTTTCATTGGAAGATTAAAATAGCCAGTTTATTTATAATCTTAATCAACTCCTAGATACCAATTTTAATCAAAATCGTTAAAGTCGATTTTGAGAAAATCGATTTTTTTCTCTTTTCGCTCTTAGTTAAACTCCTCTTAATTTTAAATCTAAACAGGCACACAGACAGACATCATTGCAAAAAAAACAACACTTTTTAGGGTTTGGGGGGTCTTGAGACATCGATATCCATCAACATTTCAGGTTAGATTTTTTTTACGGTCGCAATACTTTACCTTTAGTGTTCGAAAATTTACTCATCAGACCGGAACCCTTAAATTCATTTTGCGAAAATATTGACAGTAGCCATTTTGTTTGGAATATTTAGAAATGTTTAGAAACGAAATTTGATCAAAATCGTTAGAGCCGATTTTGAGAAGAGGAAATTTTTCTCTTTTTACCCTTCAGTAAACTACTCTTAATTTTAGGGTTAGATATCCAATTCCAATTACCCTTCGGGAAAACTCTATGAAAACCATAGATTCCAAGTTTTATCCCGATCGGTAAAATAGTTTAGGCTCTACTCCGAGGTACAGACAGATGGACGGAAATTCAAAAACAACTTTTTTGGATTCGGGAGGTCATGAAACGTCAACATTCATCAAAATCTCGAATTCGATTTTTTTTACGGTCACAATACTTTTTCTACCTGTAAAATATCGAAAAAGTAAAAATAATCAAAACTTCACTTCCTAGGTACTTAAATATTTATTTTATCGCAAGTCAAATGGAGCTACATGATGGAAAGGGGGTAAGTGGGGCAGGGGGGTGGGGGAGACAACCTACTTCTCGTAGAAATAATGGATAGCTGATTGCAGGGAAAGACGATACATTTGGACTATGAATTGTTAAAATAATATTGATAAAGGGGATGATTGTGGTTTATTCCGGCTCTACTTATTTATTTTACCAACAACCTATTTTCGATCATCAAAACGTAATCGAGGAGTCGTTTCCTATTGGAGCGTTTGACGCATTGTCTTCCGAAAACAAGGCTCGCTATTATTAGCATCCGTTGAATCCCGTACGAATAGTAGAGTTCCTTTTAATCAAGGCAGTAGACTGAGCTCGCCTGGACGGGAATGCAATATTCCCATGAACATTGGAACAGCATTGTATAGAATCATATTTAGTTCAAACGTCGCCAAGGATTTTCCTCTCTTCTCGGAAATATGTGTTTTCATGTTTATAGAGATGGCGTGTCGCTTTCAACTTGAAGTTTATCTTCAACATGGAGACGCGATCTTCTGCTGTGTGTGTGTGTGTGATTACCTGTTTGGGCTACACGCATATGAACTAATTACGCTGATGTGTTATGGATGAAGAAGGTTGAATTTATCCGATGTGTCTAGGGGGGTGTAAAACCATTTAGAAGAGAAAAAAACACCCTCAGCTCACCCAACCGGGGCTCGAATCTCGATCTCTCCGTCTTAAGTAGTATAATCTATTGCGAGAATGACGCCCTAGACCAGCGATTTTCAACCTTTTCACAACTGACGTCACACTAAACATGTGGGTTAAAATTACCAAAGTACAAAATCAATTTTTTTTAAGGAGGGATTTTATTACTGTATTTAAAATATTGAGTATTAAGATTGTGTTTAAAAGTTAAAATTTCAATAAATATCTTATTAAAAAAAATTGTTTATCATGGATTTAAAAATATTAATTTTATTCCCTTACATTTTTCTCACTTCTTTTTTTTATCTCCCTCTTTTCCCCTTACCCTCACCTCTGGCATAGCGGTTAAAAAACGCTACCTCAGGTTAAGCGACCACCGAAGGCGGTAAATGACTTTGACGTTTCTATGACGACTTGTTTGTAAAACCGACTGTACAGCGCTCCCGTTGATGATCCCGCGAGGGTCAAGAGGAAGTCTAACTTTGAACCCCTAAAGTACACGCAACGATTCCGTGGCTTTGTTATGAAAATTAGTCTGAATCCATTTTGTCAGTAGGTTCCGACGTGATCCGTCTTCGACTTCCCAATTTGGTCAGCCATGCGTCAAATGTGAGCCAGTAATCGTGTGAATAACTACCGCGTCTCTTTGACGATGTATGTTTTATGGCGAAGATGCGACTTTAATATGATTTGTAGCTTTTTTTTTACTAAAAAAAAATTGTGTACGGATCATGTTCTGAGGAGGGGAAAAAAGGTAAATTGAATCAAAGCGTTGAAAAGACAAGGCTAGAATAATTTCAAACAAGTACATTTATATTCGTCGTTTGTCATTCGAGCGCTATAAATGTCTTGAAGTGTATAGTCTAGCACATATTCTTTAACTTTCAAACAAATATCAAAGCCATAAAAAAACTTTTTGTGAGGTATGAGGGGGAGGAAAGCACAACTTAAGCGCCCCGCAAAACAATTCGTTTTATTACTTCACGAGTTGAGTTATAAAAAAAAAAAAAAGAAGAAGAGAGGCTTTATTTATCTGATTCATATTATATCATCCTATGATTTAGTAAGATTAAAATGAAATCTGCCGAAAATACCGCATTCCCCTTATACGTGGGGGAAAAAAAATAAAGAGTTGATCAATTTAAAAGGTGCTTTACAAATGAACCGAACTCCCACATAAAACGTCGGTCAAAAATACGATAGTAATATATAAGTTATCTATTCCCAAAGCTATTCCGAGAAGAGTTGCGATGTAATATCCATTACCGCGGATGGCATTGCAGAGTTATTGCAGATACTGAAAGCCGTAGCGTCGAAAGCAAAGGATTACAGTGATGTATCGGCTTATACTTTGGTGTCATAAATATATTTTTTTTCCACGCGCTATATNGGGGGAAAGGGGGGGGGGGGAGTCAACAACAACAAATCTCACTGGATAGGGGAGTGTGAGGGTTACAGAACAATAAAATCCATCGGGGTCTACTACGATGGGTGCGGGTTACAAATAATACAGTGTTTTATTTCTCTCTCTTTCTCTCTCTCTCTCTCTCCCGATTTTATGGGCTGTTTCAAGTTTAGATCGGAATACTGAAACAATTCACAACCAAAATAATTGTGAAGTTAGTTTTTTCTTTTTTTTCTTTAATGCTTCAGAGAGTACGAGGTTCAGAATTGGAATATTTTCATGAACACTTCATAAATAAACTTTTTGTTATATAAATTAAATGGTAACCTTTTTAGATAAAGACAAAGTATTCTTAAACCATAAAAGCTAAGGTCTTTCCATAATAGGTTTGCACTAATATCATAGATGGTGGCTATATTCTTTGAAAACTACCTTTCACATATAACGGTATTATTTTGTTGTTGCAAAACTGACTAATTGACATTAGTTGAAATATATCATCTCAGCCTTTAAGAGCGTGCATCACACACCAATCAACTCTTTGATACAGTCTACTAGAAATATTAAATTTACACTAACACTATTGCACGTGGAGCATTTCTGATTAAACATTAATTGAGATAAAGAGCTAATAGAAGCTCCTGATACAGAATATTGTTCAAATATTAAATGATATATAAATAAAAACTTCATTGAAAAGGTCGTTTTTGACCTTTTAGAGTGGCTTCACAACTAAACATTATGCACTAATCTTAATTCTGTCATAACAGGGACATACTGTAGTTATTAAAAAGAAGCTTTGTCGCTTTGTCCCCCATCGTCACCGCGGAGAATTTCGAGTAATAATTCAAATACGAATTCACTCCACACATTTCTGGCCAATATTGGTGTTTTCTTTTTCCCTTTAACTCCCAGAACTCGCGTGGGCTGGGAGCCCAAAAAGAATGTCGACCCTTAAAATATATCATCCCAGCCTTTAATACTCCTCCATTCCCCTTTACCCTTTTCTGCATCCTACCATCCATCCGGGATATCTGTATATTTACACTAACAGGTTAGGAATGAAGAAGGTGTAGTTTTGGGTGAAATGTATCCTAATTTGCGTGGGAGAGAGAGAGAGAGAGAGAGAGAGAGAGAGGGAAGGGAAGTGGGGAACTACTCAAGAGGAGGTAGAAAACCTCAGCACACCTGGCCGGAATTCGAACCACAACCTCCCCATCACCGGCAAGTCGGAACCAGACAAGATCAATGCCTTTGACCACGCGTCCACCGATGCGGGTAAAACAACATTCCAGACTTTTCTTTTCCCCCACAAAACTTTATTTCCAGGTTTTCCCACTAAATTCGACCATCTGGCTGTTTACATGACCAAAGGGAATCACGTTGTGAAGATACGACATGTCTAGATGTTCTCCGAACCAAACAAGGTCGCGGGTTCATTTCTCTTAGAGCATCTTGAGGGAGAGGAGAGTATTGGTCGCCTCAATGATCGCGTTGGGACGAGGATCAGATGTTGAAACATAAAGTAGCCCCATGGCTTCTTTGGTGCTGACTGACAGCTTTGAAACGTTACCAGACCAAATTATGTATCCCTACGCCGAACCAAATGATTTGCAAAAACATTTGTTTAGCAGCTGTCACTTCTGACAGTCATAATTTAGGTATATACCTAAATGTTGACTGTCAGAAGTCAGCTGTGAGCTGTCAGTCAGCACCAAAGAAGCTACGAGGCTACTGTAGCAATGTTAACCGTGTTCAGAATTTTATGGCTCACAGTTTGAAAGAAGTATTGGGCTTCACACATTCTCACTTTCTCAAACCAGCGTAACAATACCTATTGAGTGTTTATTTTATTTGTAGGATTTACGATCCCGAACATAAAAACTAGCAGTTACACGATTTCCCCGACTACTAGATGCAGTTATTTTTTTTAAACGTTGAGAGCGACTTTGAACCGATTTCTTTTCAACAAGGTAAATCCACCAAGCGGGGTGCACCCCCCCCCTACCGTGAGGGTGACAGAAAACCTTACGGCGACTTCTATCGGTCGAGCCAATCAACCAGAATGGGCGCGGGATAGGTTCGCGAAGTCAAAGGGTATTGAGGTGAAATAGTCACTCCCACTTAATTTTCATTAGCGATAGGCATTCTTTAAGTGTTAACTATAATAAAAGTGTTAAATAAATAGACTAGAATTATTAATTTGTAATCTTTATTTAAATCGAACTCATTATAACCGTTGTCAGCGAACGTAAGACTACCTGGTGTCCGAACACGGTTTATTAAAATTTAACGCCGATTTGTAACAAACACACGAGAAACAAGGTCAGGATCATAACAATGCAACAATGTAACAATGTTTATTATTATTATATTTATTTATTATATTCTGATTTATTTTTCGCATATTGTTACTGCTTTTAACACTCTAGTTTTTTGTTATTATTGCTCTTATTGTATTATTATCGTTATTGATTACTTTTTTGTAACTATTAATCATATAACATTATTTAGCCATTTTTCTTTATCTTATTTTCTCGTGTGAATATATGTATTTGTATGGTACTTGTGTACTTTCAGTGCTGGCCTGTCATAGGTCCTACGACTGTTGGCCACCACTATAATAATAAAGGAAATTGAAATTATTATAATTTTTATTATTATTATTAATATTATTAGCACCACGTCTTACTACCCGTTCGGGTTGTACGCAATTACGCTCATGTGTAATGTTAGGGTGATTGTGAGATTAAATAGAGGACCTACAGTTTAACGTGAGATCTGAACCACGGTGGAGTTCTGGCACTCCACACATTCACAAGTTGTGATTAATACACGTCTTATCAGAGATGAAGGAAGGTTTGGCAATCATATAAATCTGTGCCGGAACCGAGGATTGAACTCCGGACCCCCAGCACAGAGGTCTGACACCTTACCTCTAGACCGCCAGGTCACCTTCAACAATTTTTATTATTTTGTTTCACATATTTTACTCGTTGTTAGTAAATATCTAGATTTTTATGCAAAGGCGCGATTTAGTCTGTGCCATGCACTGTACCATTTATTTTAATAGGATAACGACCAGTGGCGGCTCGTGTATAGTCACTGCGGAACTGCAGCACCCTCTATTTCCACTTGATATTATCGATAACATTTAATATAAGTACTTTTTTCTTTATTTATTTTTGTAGTACAATATATATTCCTTAAGCTTAATGTCAGTAGTTCAGTAGCCATCCCCCAGTTTATGAAAAAGATACTAAAATCTTTGTATGGAAATGTGCGCTTAACAGTGCCAGCGACGTGGTGTTTGACTGTTGTGCGCATGCGCACATAGGAAGGAGGTAGGGAAGTATGCGGAACTGCCAGGTAGAGAGAGCACTGTTGATCTCGCAGTGCCGGCTCTGACATGATGGTGAAAGGTAGTTTGTTGTGCTTAAAAACCGTGTACCATATTCTTGAATGTGGTAAAGTGTAGAATTAGATTATTATTCTGCTTCCAGCTATTCTATTTGTTTCAGTTCTTTCATTTAACAGAAAACTTTAACCATGGCCTTGCATCCCCAAGAAATAAGTTCTGTGACTGTTAGTGAACTTCAACAGCTTAAGTTTTCACAACTATCTCTCCATGAGAAAGTTAAAGATAAGAAAAGAGGTCGTTCAACACCTGATATTCTAATATCTCAGCCAAGCGAAAGCAACAACAATAGATATATTCGTAGCTTTAATTCTGAATGGTACCAACGGAAAAGTTGGTTTTGCGGCTGTGAAGTAAAAAATGCACTGTTTTGCTTCCCGTGTTAGCAGCACCCCCACTAATTTTAGCTACGAGCCGCCACTGGTCACGACAGAACGTTATAAAATGATTGGTTTTGTTTTAGGGGCTTTAAAACTGAATAACCTCTATTCTAATAAAAAAAACTCATTGTGAGGATATTTCTCTTCAAGTAGGCGATGCCCTTCAAGTGATATATTGTTTAGGTTATTTGCATACTATTTGTATCCGACCAGGCGTATGTAGAAAAAAAAATACATCTATCTTTTCACTAAGACCCTTATCCGCAAACGACAGCTTCAAAAGTTAGCTTACCGGCTTACTGCCGATAAGCTATTTATAGTATTTATTTATAGCGTACAGGCGGTATTCGGCCCTCGGTTTGGTATTCAGAGTTTTATCTAAAACATTTATTTATTATACAACATATTTTAATTTTTAATCAAAATAAAAATAAAATTGGATGAACAGACGCTTCCAATTGGAGTATTAAAATTAAATACTTCTTTTTATCTAATACGAAGTATATAAATTACACTGAAATTTTTTTAATGTGCATTTTTATGTGTCTACGACTACGATACAGAATAAAATGCTTTAGGAAAACTATTTTTCTCAATCTCGACCTACTAAGGAGTGCCCAAAAAATGAGGCAATGAGACTCGATCTCAGAAACATTTTTAAAAGAAAGTTGTAAGATTAGAATAAGCTATCACCATTATCTACTACGTATTGGGTATTTGTGAATTTTTATAAGTAAATATGATAAAATCCTTATAATTTTGTCTCAGCTCTTCTATTCCTAGCTATCCGTATCTAAAGTAAAACCAATCTGTTGACATACACTATAGTTGCGACTATCCGGTCTAAATTGGTGGCATTTCGGGCTGAATAGTGTAAGAGCTGGATAATACGGAATCCGAGTGTAAATAAATTTCAGTATGGGTTTGCCTCATATAGTTAAGCCTCACGCACACCTCCCTTGACACAGCTTCTGTTTCCAGCCAAATCAAAACAGTGCTGCTATCTACACCTCCCTTGACACAGCTTCTGTTTCCAGCCAAATCAAAACAGTGCTGCTATATACAACGACCAAGACTGCAAGAGTGCTGTATTATATTCAAACCGAATATGTATATGTACCAGTTTGTTTATTTTAAAACGCACTTCACAGAGATCCTGATAATGAGGAGGACCGAATAATCGAAGGCCAGATAATAGATATTCAAATGTATTTTGAAGTCATATCGGTACCTAATAGAACTGATGATAATGTTGATGATTATTTAGGCAGTCTGGCAAAGGGGGTGTGGAAACATATCAGGTCACCCATTGGGGGGGTCTGTAATCGTAAAAAGGTTACGATCCCCCTGCCTTAGATCATTCGACCAACGCAGGGGAATGGGTTTTATTTAATTTCACCAGAAAAAATATATGTTATAAAAACTGTAACGAAGTAGTTAACTTGACTCACTAAACTCGCCTTCCCTTCCATCCCCCTCCCCGTACCCCCCTCTTAATATCCTACTCCACAGCATCGTTTACTCACACAACTGTTGTTCAACAACAACAACAACAAAAGAGCATCCTGTTTAGCCACACGTTTATATTTTACTTTTCATGTAAAAAGTGAACTCTTAACGTTGTTCTGATGATAACCGATTCCATAAACCTTCTCGTATTTTTAATTTTTGTTTTCTCCTTTCTTTATCTCTTTTTACAATTTTAAGATGAGGAGAAAAAAACTTGAGGAGTCATGGTGGTTGACATTTTTCAACAGCTTAATGTCATTTTAATAAGCAACCCAGTGACTCCACCGTTTCCAGCGACAAAAAAAAGAGAGAGAGAGAGAGAGAATGTCACGACATTGGCGCTTAAGAGTTTTGGTTGCATTCAGCCACTATAATTTTATATTTTATATTATATATATAAAAAGAGAAAGAGAGAAGTGGAGTATGTCGTATATTTGTCGCCTCTCAATACCAGTGTGGACTACACGCATATACAGGGTGTATTAATTAATGTGGGAAGTAACTGGGGTGTGGATATTAGACCTCAAAACAACACATGTCCGTGGACTTTTGTCCTGTGTTCGATGGTTCCCGAGATTCTTCTGGAATTGTTAATAGCCATATTTGATACACTCCTGTTGCACCTCATGTAGGTGATGGATACACCTCTGTTGCACCTCTTGTAGGTGATAGATACACCTCAGTTGCATCTCTTGTAGGTGATACACCCCTGGTGCATCTCTTGTAGGTGATACACCTTTGTTGCACCTCTTGTAGGTGATACACCTCTGTTGCACCTCTTGTAGGTGATAGATACACTTCTGTTGCACCTCTTGTAGGTGATAGATACACTTCTGTTGCACCTCTTGTAGGTGATAGATACACCCCTGGTGCATCTCTTGTAGGTGATAGATACACCTCTGTTGCACCTCTTGTAGGTGATAGATACACCTCTGTTGCACCTCTTGTAGGTGATAGATACACCCCTGGTGCATCTCTTGTAGGTGATAGATACACTTCTGTTGCACCTCTTGTAGGTGATAGATACACCTCTGTTGCACCTCTTGTAGATGATACACCCTACACCCCTGGTGCATCTCTTGTAGGTGATACACCTTTGTTGCACCTCTTGTAGGTGATACACCTCTGTTGCACCTCTTGTAGGTGACGTATCCTTCACTGCTGGTACACAGAAAGGGCTGCAGTTTACTAACAGAGGTCTATAAAATACGACTATTTACAATTCAAGCAGATACTTAGAAGGCCTTATCTCGGGAACCATCGAACAAGGACGTATGTCCAGAAGGATCTGTTGTTGTTGTTTTGAGGTATATTACCCCCTCGCTAGTTACTTCCCACATAAATCAATACACCGTGTATATTAAGATAATATGGTAGAGATGAGTGAAGTATAATCTAGAGGAAATATACCCACATTTGAGAGAGTGGGAAACCACCCTTTGTAAACTCAACAAGAATTTGAAAAAAAAAGACCTCTCCATTACCGACAATCCAGTTTAATGCGGGAGTGATGCCCTAGACCATGCGAACACCGGGGTCGGGTACTTGTACATAAACTAATGTACATACTCGCTTCAGTGGTCAAATGGTCTAAGGCGTCACTCTCGAGTTACACTGACCTGCTAATGACGGGGAGATCAGGGTTTTAATCCCGGTTGGGCCTACTTAGGGTGATTTTTCCTAAATGTTTTCCAAGTCTCCTTCCACGCGAATGCGGGTATATTACCTCTAAAATATTTCCTTCCTCACCATCTCCCATTAGAGTAATTATCATACATGCGTATAGCCCTAACAGGCAGTAGGATGCGGTGATGTATAAAAAAACGAATCTACAAACATCTGATGAGGAGGGTTAGTACATATAAAACGCGCCAGCAGTGAGAGGATGAACGAAAGAGATCTGGCGAAGGTTCGTGCTCCACTCCGCCAGAGTTGTTTGTATGGAGATGCCCATAACGGGGCGAGGCCAGCGAGCTGGCTTGAGTCACCCGGACGAAGAAAGCTGTCCCATGAGAGCACCCACAGTGTCCCCGCGGACCAGTTAGAGCCGCAATCTCCTCTAGACGCACGCACTTCAATCACAATAGTAACACAACGGAGCGGAGACGAGGGTGGTTGTTCCTATCTTGAGACATAGACACACTGGTCCTGACACGCCTAAGCCCGGTCGATAGAGCGTCTGTCTACCGAGTAAATGGTCTTGAGGTCGATTCCCTGTAGGACTGATTTACTTAACCAGGGTGTCCAGCCAATATATATTTTTAAACTCCCTGACTTTTCCAGGTTTTCCAGATCCAATTTACTTTTTTCCAGACCACTATAATATATCAATATTAAGTATATTACAAAAACATTTTTTTAAGATCACAGACTAATATAAGGTGTGTTTTTTTTAAATACAGACACACACTGAAATTGTGTCACTCAATAAGGGGATTAAACGATTTCTGCCTCCGGGTAAATTGACTATTTTAAGTTAAAAATAGATTTCAGTAAATCTGTATTGAGCCATTAAAATATTGCTTCAAGCAAAAACGATTTAAAATAGTTGTGGGACAGAGTCATTCTTAGCTCCTTATACTTAAAATGTAGGCCTAACCAAATTTTGCGCATGTGAATAACCATGACTCAACTTTGGCAGAAGGGTGGAAAGACATGAAACTCACTTGTTGACCTTGGGAAGTGATATTAGTCTGCTAAAAAGAGACAATGGTGTGAAAGTGATTCCAGATAGGGACTAACTGGAATAGAAGTGCTATTTCGACTACTGTGAATAAAAACAGGAGGCCTTTGATAGACAAAAGTTAAAAATTCCCTGACTTTTCCCTGATCAAGCAAATTCCCTTAGGATTCCCTGTATTCCAGGTTTTTGGACATCTTGTTATCATTCATGATGATGATTTTTTTGCACAGCTTCTTACTAGCCGTTCGGGTTAAACGCAATTACACTAATGTGTAATGGTAGGGTGATTGTGAGATCAAATTGAGGACCTACAGTTTAACGTGGGATCCGAACCACGGTGGAGGCCTGGCATTCCCCACATTCACAGGTTGTGATTAATACACGTCTTGTCAGAGGTGAAGAAAGGGTTTGGCAATCAGATAAATCTGTGCCATGACCGAGAATTGAACCCCGGACGCCCAGAACAGAAGTCCGACACCTTACCTCTAGACCACCGGGTCACCCGATAAATTAATGACCAGGGTAGTTGTGTGTGATGTAGAGAGTGCAAGTCATGAGGAGCTGATATACGGGAATCCCGCGTCTTACTACCCGTCAGGGCTTACACTAATGGGGTAGGGATGTGGAGGAAATCCCCCAGCCTTCACGTGGAGGAAGAGTGGTAGGCCATTTAGGAGGGGCAAAAACCTCTGTACACCCGGCTCGGGATACGAGTTCCGACTTACCCAGCACCGTAAAACTGACTGACGCCTCTGCCAACGTGTTCGCTAATACGGTTAAGTGTGCAAGCGAGCTATGCCGAACGAGCGGTCGTCATATGTTGGCAAAGATAGTGCCGACAATTTCGGATAGAGGGTGTCATATGGTCAGCACAACAAGACCTTTGGCCATTAATTTCAGTTTTCTAGACCGAAGTTGTTACTTCTTTATTCAAGCAGCTACTAATTCGACCAGAAACTCTGACCACAGAGCCAGTATCTTAATATGTAATAAATAAATATTTTATTTAGACTAAAAAGGTTTTTTCTTATAAAAAACTGAAGGGAAAAAAGTTGCGGACTTTAACGTGTTCCCTCATCCCATCCTAATCTTATTATGGATCCCTACGCGGAACCGCTCAACCGTCGGACAAAAGCAGTGAGGGGGGCGCTATAAAATAAAATAAGTAGATATGAAAAGAGGCAACTCCCCCCCCCCCCCT
>CABFVX010001922.1:44702-71278 GCA_902151425.1 Timema shepardi | reverse complement strand
TTTTTTTTTTTTTTTGCCCACTCCCCGAAAAGTTTGTCCATCACTGATCTAGTCTGTGAACTAGCCTTATTTGGTCCATTTCGAGTCTCGTATAAAGTGGGATGATATATAAATATTTCCTGCCGTCAAATTGAGCGACAGTACTAAGTGTCTCAGGCTTATAGAAGGTATATTAAACCTGCCACTAGTGGACAGTAATTAGATTATCAACAAACTTGATTAGGCATGGGTGTAAGTAGAAAGGAACACTCCGGGTGGACGGCTCAACAGGAGCAAGGGGGATTGGGTTTGCACGGAACAATATTATCTCTGGACAAATTCAGGTGGTTTGACACTAAGACAATGCTCAAGTCATATTATTTGTTGCTGTCACTTTTGATAGATATTATCAATACCTGTAAAAATTAACACTAGTAAAATAGTAAAATGTTGATCACAAGAACATTTGTTTGTATTTTATGAAAGTTCATTACAATCAGTATTTTAACATAGTATTACCCACCTTGGTGGCGTAGTTGGCTAACGCGCTTGTCGTGTTAAGCTCGACTGCTAAGGACGGGGAGATCGAGGTTCGAATCTCGGTCGGGTGAACCGGGGGTGGTTTTTCCTAAATGGTTTTCCACTCTCCTTCTATGCAAATGCAGGTTCACTACCTCTAATTCAACCTTCTCAATTCCTAATCCATTAGCGTAATTAGTACTTAGGGCGTATAACCCGAACGGGTAGTAATATGCGGTGCTAAATATTATTATTATTATTTTAACATAATATTAAGTTTCTAATAAACCCGCTTCGATAGTCGAATAGTATAAAGCGTCACTCTTGCAATAACACTTAATAATAATGAATCAAATAGCCAAAGCTATTATTATACTTTTAGTGAGGATTACTCCATCATTTTCTGAAAATTGAAAAAATGACATCTAGACACGGGAATTTAACCCGGGACCTTTGACTTAGAGCACCAATGATCTAACCACTGAGCTATCCAGGATTCGTCCCGTGCCCAGGGTCATTACTTCATTCTTAACTCATATTTTAAGGCAGAGTCTATGATGGACGTGCGGGAATCGTCGGCTACAAACTAACTACCGAGCCAACTACCAAGTCGAAGGTGTCTGCTAGCTCGTGATCTTAATAAATCACATTTGTAGCTGACGATTCCCGCACGTCCATCATAGACTCTGCCTTAAAATATGAGTGAAGAGTGAAGAATGACCATAGTCACGGGACGAATCCTGGATAGCTCAGCGCTTGGAGCATTGGCGTACTAAGTCAAAGGTCCCGGCTTCTTATCCCGTGTCCAGGTGTCATTTTTCAATTTTCAGAATATAAATATTATAACAATACTTGGCACCGCGTCTTATTACCCGTTCGGGTTATACGCTTTTAGTACTAATTACAATAATGGGCTAGGAATTGGGAAGGTTGAATATAGACGAAGTAAGCCTTTATTTGCGTGGAGAGAGAGAGTGGAAAACCATTTAGGATCCCCCTCCCCCAATTCACCCGAGCGAGATTTGAACCTCGATCTCCCCGTCCTCGTCAGTCTAGCTCAACATGAATCTAGCGCGTTAGCTAGCTACGCCACCGAGGTGATTCACTCTTGCAATAGACTGGACTGATAATGACGGGGTTATCAGGGTTCGAGTCTGGGTCGGGTGTGCTGAGGGTGGTTTTTCTTAAACTGTTTTCCCTCTTTCTCTCTACGCACGCAAATTCGGGTACGTTTTCTCTTAATTCAACCCTAATGATTAATAGTACATTGGTGTATTTAGTATGTACACATATAGCCCTAGCGGGTAGTAAGACGCGTACAAAAACGCGGTTAATCAAAGAGAAAGGTTTTTTTTTTAACTATTCAATGTATAAATTTAGGAGGTAAGTCTAGTTTAAAGATCTTAAGGAAACATTATTATTCCAGAGCGATGTATGGTTTCAAAGTTTATCGTTGTAGCTCAGTCTGGGGAGGGGGGTTTGTAATCTCCCGATAAGGGTTGGAAATATAAACACCACCCCTCCCTTTCCAGTCCCCTAATTGCCATGCATAGTTCGCTCCAGAGGGAATGAAGCTTTAGTCTATATGCTCTGGACTTGATACATGTCTAGACTCTGCTGTGTTTTAGCAGAAGATATATTAGACTTTGTAGATAGCATCAGCTCAACTTGAACAAGGTCAATATTGACCATGGAGTAGCACTCGAATAGTCATTTGTGAAACGTTACTTTTATTCGTGCGTTCCATCTCTTATATGGTTGAAAAACGGTGGATTATAAAGCTTATAGTTTGTGACTATAAAAATCAGTCATTAGTAGGCTACCCTTAATTTTAGGGCTATAATCAAAATTAAAAAACACACAAAGTTCTAACAGGATATCTATCGAATTATATTAACCACATTTCATTATTTTTACATACATGAGCTCGAGCAAAAAAAAAAAATTAAAGAGAATTCCTTCAGACAGAGATTTTCATAAATTTAATAAATTCTAATTAGTAATATTATCTCGTTTCTGAACTATGTCATCACTGAGTAGTTATAAATTTATACTAATTTTGATCAAAGTATTAAAAAAATTATACATACCTGCACAATGAGATTGGCTCATAAACATTCATTATTTGAAAGCTTGATTTTTTAATTACTTCTATTAGCAAAATCTTATTTTATGACTGTCTTGTAGACACGTTTTATAACCTTACAACATCTAATTCTCGAGTTAGAACAAAATCCATTCAAAATTTTCTGTTTTATACGCTGGGATGCATATAATTGTAAAATCAACTTTTTTGGGTTCGAAAACACATAAAACGTCAATATTCAAAATAATGTTTTTTATTTATTTGAGGTATTTAACGTGCCCTTTCTAAACCGACTGATTATATCAACTCACGAGATTGTCTATGTGCGAGAGCGAAAGAGCCTACCAATTTTCCAGGAAAGGTATTTCCACATAACTTCCAGTGTTCTTTTACATAGCACAAACGACATGGGACCGACGACTTTACTTCACCTCCGAAGGAAGTTGTGCTACGGAAAATTCGTCGATCCAGGCTGTGAACATTGGTTCCTGAAGCGAACACTTTACCCCAGGACCACTGAGGTCAACAAAATAATATTCGTAGCAACGATTATTAAGATTATAATACTTTCTCTAGGTAAGAAAGTAACAATATCTAACCACCTGTCCTAGACTTTAAAAAAAGTTGAATGTTTAGACAAGAACATTTATTTGATATCTGTTTCAAACTAATCCAGTGTCTGTTCCTTTGTATATGAAAGATAATAAAAAATAGTTTGTCTTTTCAAAGTATAGTATTTATAATTTTATGATCTAAAAAAAGGTTTTTTTAATATTAGTTGGAAACAAGCTTTTTACGTTTACTGTGGAACAACTTCAATTGTATCCTACTATATTTTTCCTCTCTATTCAAAGATATTATAAACGCAATAAAATTAAATGTGTACACTTTAAAGTATAAGCGTTATCAAACTTTTTATTTTCTCAAAAGTGGTTGGATTATAATAAATTACGGTAAATACCTTCACAAAGTATTTTTATTTACTTCAAAAATGTTTACCCGTATAGAAAATGTGATTTTAAAGAAAGAAAGAAGGAAAGAAGAAAAAAATACGGTACTTTTTCTCGCCTTTCATGGTCTCTCATGAAATGTCTCTTCAAATGCACTTAAAAAACTTTCCCTATTTTTTATTAATTTTTTTTAGAAATTTCCTTCTTTGCTTCCCCCATATTCATCTTTTTTTTTTCCTGCCCCTCCCTTTTATTTCTCGATAATCTGTGTCCCGAATCGCAACATAATTTCTTCAGAGAGAATTCATTCGCGTGATTTCTGAACAAGTCCAAAGCAGTATTTACTCTGGACTCAATATACCGTACTGTTAGACCTGTACCCCTTGGAGGAGCTGAGCGGGTTGGGAATGGGAGGGAGGGGGGGATTGTAATCCCCGCGGAATGACGGTAAACTGCTCAACCGACTGAAACAGCTCCCTCTCTCATTCCCCCATTTGACCGTTCACCTAATTGCCATGCATGATATCCAACCTCCTTCCTCCCTGTAGCAACTATCAGTCACTGTTATCTGGCCAAGGGTCTGGTCCAGTCTTCCCCCTATCTGCTTCCTCTAAATTACCCACCCCCACGGTATCTTCTTTACCCTACTGTCCCCTACAGGAACACTCGCCCGCAAAACCTTGGACTGAGCTCGGAGAAAGATCGGCCGCCCGCGGTTCGCAAACACGTATTAAATTGATATTATGAAACTTCAACCCGTGTTCAATTACGACTTTCTGTGTGACCCGCGTCTTACTACCCGTTCCGGTTACCCACGTATTTACACTATAAGAGTAAAGACTGGTAAGTTTGTAATCTGTAGGACGTGTACCCACATTTGCGTGAAGATAGCGTGAGAAACCATATAGGGAAACAAAACAGCCTTAACAAACCCGAATGAAATTCGAACCCGGTCTACCCGCCATTGCGAGAGGTGAGGCCGAGATCTTGTGACAACGGTGATCGGTTGGTCTAAGGCGCTAGACTCGCATCTCACTTGGTAACCAATTACCAAAGAAGTTGAGGCTTAGCGGTGGCTCACACATGTTAGTTTCCCTGTGATTTTCCTATAGTCCCGGTAGTACTAATGAGGGTACATTCAATCCAAGCTACCCTCCTCATCCCTTAAAATATATCCTAAATAACCCTTGTGTTGAATATTTATTTTTATAAAACCCTATTTGTACACTTGACACAAGCGTTACTCAACAGCTTTACCATTTAGAGAGAAAAAAACAACATCTCAGCACGTCCAGCCGGGATTCAGACCCCGATTTTTCAGTCACCGGTACTTTGTTCACGTAATTAATTGATTTAAAGGTGGTGCGGAAAGTAACGTGAGTTAACGTTCGTATTTATACTGGTTTTCTTTTAGATTTTAAATAAGAGAAAACTGTTCGAAAAGTTTAATGTATTCATTTTCCTGAGAATTGAATGGCTTACAATAAAAGAGTCGAGTTGTTAAGGAACTTGAGTTAGCCGTTTCCTACACAAAAGTTCAGTTCGTGATTTAATAAAGTGCAAACACACACAAGCATTTCCTGTACAACTGCGACAAGTCCCTCTGCGCATGCGCATGGCCGAGTTTCTCAACTTGCACGTTCAAGGTGTCACGAGGACTCATAAGATATAACAAATTTTTATATAAATATAGCAACACACTTTCTTTTTTTTGTGTCTGTGCTACATCACTCGTAACCTATTATTATTATTATTAATAGTAGTAGTACCGCGTCTTACTACCCGTTCGGATTGTACGCACTTACGCTAATGTGTAATAGTAGGGTGATCGTGATATGAAATGAAGGACCTACAGTTTTAACGTGGGATCCGAACCACGGTGGAGGCCTGGCATTCCCCACATTCACAAGTTGTGATTAATACACGTCTTGTCAGAGGTAAAGGAAGGGTTTGGTGATCATATAAATCTGTGCCAAGACCTAGGATTGAACCCCGGACCTCCAGCACAGAAGTCTGACACCTTTACCCTAGACCGCTAGGTCACCCTTTCGGGTAAAAAATACCCAAGTCACCAGCCGAGAATTGAACCCGGGACCCACGGGGCCGGATATCACTGCAGTGGCATGCGCTGAGACAACGGTCAAAGACATTCGGCTCAGTGCGTAGGTCGCCCGATTCAGTCACGTTCAGCTCAGTCAGCACAGGGCATGCAGAGGTACATTACCGCCTCCCAAGATGACATATTGTTAGATATTTTTTTAACTCTATAGTCAGCCCGCAATAAAGCCATATTAACCATTATCCGCCGTCTTTTGACACAGATAGTATCAACTTCTCCAGATATAGTGTGTCATGTGGTCAGCTCAACGAACCTTCCAACCGCTAATCTCAGCTTTCTAGACCGGAGCCACTACTTGTTTATTCTAGTAACTCTTCATGTGTCATTACGAGGCTGAGTTTGATCCCGTTTCAGATCCATTGCTTCACAGAGAAATCTGGGTATCGATCCCGGGACCTCTGGACTGGTATCCAGGAGCTCTTACCACTGTACCACAACGGTGGTGAGCTGAATACAACCACAACTACTATACTGGGCCACCCCACCACTAATTTACTCGTATAAAACTAAGTTGACGTCGGTCTGTTACGCTTTCACGCAAAAATTATGCAGAAATTTCTCATGGACACAACGCGGACGTCCGGTTAACAAATAGGCTAGTTGAAATTTACTCCCGCCATTTTGTTTCAAGATGGCGTCTAAAAACACTACTCTTTGACCCTTTTCTCAGCTTCTATTTTTCGGATTTTCATTGGACCAACTTAGACTTACCAGCTTACGTACTATAGAACACATCCTGTACGAAAAAAAGTAATTAGCTGATTATTTATAAATGTCTACCGCGTCTAACCACCCGTTCGGGCCGCAAACATTTTAATTGCTCTAACGGGGTAGGAATAGAGAAGGAAGACTCAGGTACAGTACTAATTAGAACTAGTTATAACAGGAGGTCCCAAGTGTTGATGACACTGGGCGTGGCAATTACATGAGTAATAAAAACACCAAACTAATAAAAATGCAAGATAAATACGCCTAGTGTATTGTTTACTAGACAAAGACTGGGGGAGCCAACTTTCTTGCTTGAATGTACAACACAATGTGTTTCCTTGCGAACCCTCCCTCCCTCCCTAACCCTCTTTCTCATTTTCACAGCCTCCCCTTCTGCAAGGGCTGGATCAGTCTTTATCTTCGGCGGAGAACACAAACATGACTTGGTTGAATGGAATGTAGACCGCTGTGTGCATGCACGTGTGTGTATATCAATATTTTTATATATTGAAGTGTATGTGAGTGTATATATGTATGTATGTATGTATGTATGTATGTATGTATGTATGTATGTATGTATGTATGTATGTATGTATGTATGTATGTATGTATGTGAGAGTGTATGTATGTGTGTACGTATGTATGTATGTATGTATGACTGACTGTATTTATGGATGTGTGTAGGAATATATGTATGTGTGTGTGTATGTATGTATGTATGTATGTATGTGTGTATGACTGACTGTATGTATGGCTGTGTGTAGGAATATATGTATGTATATATGTATGTAAGTTTGTGTGTATGTATGTATGTATGAATGTATGTGTGTGAATGTATGTGTGTGTATGTATGTATGTATGTAAGTATGTATGTGTGTATGACTGACTGTAAGTATGTATGTGTGTATGACTGACTGTATGTATGGCTGTGTGTAGGAATATATGTATGTATGTATGTATGTATGTATGTATGTATGTGAAAGTGTATGTATGTATGTGAGGGTGTATGTATGTATGTGTGTATGTATGTGAGAGTGTATGTATGTGTGTATGTATGTGAGAGTGTATGTAAGTATGTGTGTATGTATGTGAGAGTGTATGTATGTATGTGTGTATGTATGTGAGAGTGTATGTATGTATGTGTGTATGTATGTGAGAGTGTATGTATGTGTGTATGTATGTGAGAGTGTATGTATGTATGTGTGTATGTATTCATGTAAGTATGTGTGTATGTATGTATGTATGTAAGTATGTATGTATGTATGTATGTATTGTATGTATGTATGTATGTATGTATGTATGTATGTAAGTATGTATGTATGTATGTATGTATGTATGTATGTATGTATGTATGTATGCATGTATGGGTGGTTGTGTGTAGGAATGTATGTATGTGTTATCTCAGATCTGTACAAGTTGACCTCGCGTACCTCCCCTGATAGGGTCCACACCAGCTCATTAGCTACCAACACCTGAGATTATATAACACCCCTGGCCGATCCGAGAGGCACCGGGATTTGATCGAGTACACTAGCAGTCTTGTCTCCACCTCCCCCCCCCCACCCCTTCAGGTGAACTCTGGGGAATCCTCTTTCGACAAATCATCCTCTTCCTTCCATTACTTAATCAACCGGGATTCGATCTAGAGCCTCTCAAAAGATGGTCGGTCAGTATCTGAAGCTAAATAACCTAAACACTTTCGTCGACGGGTGAGGCCCGAAACTAATAAAAGGGAAACCCCGTAGTAAGAAGTATGTATGTGTATATGTACCAGTGTCAACATATTTTAATTTAATTCCAGGTTTAATTTAATCCTCGGCGAGTTCCATCTTAATTAAGTTTCTATGAGGTAGCGCGAGTCAGAGTGGAGGCTTACTTATTTGATACTACACTCAGTCGACTTAAGAGCCCTAGCTACCCTGCTTAACGACGTTGCTTACTTGATGAATTCAAAGCTTTTCAAAGCGGGTTGCATCCTTGAGGCGCCTAAGCACTTTCACAACTATATACGCCGATGAATGAAAGAGAAAATAATTAGTTTGCCCTGTTAGGCCTTTTGTTTACATGCTGATAATATTATAACTCTTCCATTGACGAGTTTACACACTCACTCTAATATTTGCGACTTGCATTTCAAAATTACCTTTTTCTTGTTTTTTTATTCTAGATAGAAATCATGTTTTCAAAGATATTTTTTTTAAATCTACTTCCTGGCAGGAAGAATAAAGACCATTTTCGCAAATAAGCCAAATAGACAAAGTTGTAGACAATTTTAAAAAACACAGATACAAACAAAAACTACTTCAAGATCAAACAAACCCGCTTCGGTGTCCGCGTGATCTAACGCGCTACTCTCGCAATAGATTAGATTGGCGATGACGGGGAGATCGAGTTTCGTATCCCGGTCGAGTGTAGTGAGGGTGGTTTTTTTTTTCAAAATGGTTTCCCACCCTCCCTCCATTCAAATATGGGTACACGTCCTTTAAATTCAACCTTCTTCTTTACTAGCTCACTAGCGTAATTAGTGCATAAGTATAGCACGAACGGGTAGTAAGACGCCTGCTAAAAAATTAAATATTTTGTTTTAATTATTTAGGTCTATTTTTGAAAAATTTAAGAATATATCATATTTGTTTCGATGTTATTGACTACTAAAACTCGCGGAATAAAAAGTATCTACACTAATATGGGAACTGCTATCTTGACTTTCTGTGACGTCACACGGAGGCAACATCCAAAGGTTAACACCTAGCTTGTGTACCCTTCGTTTACCCTGTAGGGCTGAAAGCTTACCTTGCATGGTTCCACTATGGTGTAGCTTATAAGATAGGTCCATAGTATAGTCCGTCAAGGTAAGACTGCTTGTTACAGTAGTCCCATGGCTTCTTTGGTGCTGACTGACAGCTCACAGCTGACTTATGACAGTCAACATTTAGGTATATACATAAATTTTGACTGTCAGAAGTGACAGCTACTAAACACATGTTTTTGCAGAGCATATGGTTCGGCGTAGGGATACATAATTTGGTCTGGTAACTTTTCAAAGCTTTTAGCTGTCAGCTTTGAGCTGTCATTCAGCACCAAAGAAGTCATGGGGCTACTGTACCTTCCAAGGTAACTCGAGTGTGCCACGTGGGCGTCCTAAAGTTCAAGGCAGAAGAGATGCGAGGGGTTGGGGGGAGTGAAGGTTGCGAAATGAACTAATTTTCAAATTTAAGTTAGAAAAATAAAATAATTTCGTACCAACTTAATAACACGGATGTTATGATAGCAGAATGAATTTTATTAGATCAAATAAGTTACCTTTAATCATTTATGTATTGTTTCTTTTTCGGTACTAAGAGTATACCATTTGATCAGATTATTCCGTGAAGTAAGGGTGTGGGGGGTCATGCACCCTTGTCTCCCCTTACTAACGACGACCGTGTTTGGGAAGATAACTCAACTCAAACCAAAGAAAATATCTATTAAAAATTTAAATAAACAGGTTAGTTAAAAAAAAACAGACTCAACTTGTGCACATCTCTCTTTTAAAATAAAATAAAAGTTCATCAAACATTTGCAATTCCTTGGAGACTGTTCTAAAGACAGAAAATAGTATTTAAAATAAGATGGAGGGGGGGGGGGATGGTGATGAAGGAGAAAGAAGAGGGTCGGAGGGGGATAGGACTAATTTAACCGTTCCATCAGCTCGCGCCTATTTTTCTCCTTTTGTTTCGTGGCAGACATTTCACCCTTGTCAAAGGGGGAGGTGGGGGAGGGGGTGAAGCCACGTTTCTTCCTAATGAGTGCCATACATCTGAACCTCCCCACTCCTCCCCTCACTCCCAGGGCTCAACCATGCGCCTAAAGATCGTAAAAACTGGAACACGGCTTCTTCCCTTTTTTTTTTTTGCCCCTCCCCTAGGCCTAACATTTTCCAAGCGGGCGTCACTTAGTAGGCTGAGTCAGTGCCCCGATGGCACCCCCCTCCCCCCGCTTAACCAACCATTTCAGCTCCCTAAAGGAACCCTAGGGCGTCAGTAGACCTACACACTCACACACACACGACCTGATGTTGATTTCATAGCAGGAGCTGGATAAATACACACCTCGCTAGAACTTCCCTTAGGGAATTTATTTTTTATTTTGTTTCTTTTTTTTTATGAGATATTTTAGTTAATTTACACCGTAAAAAAATTACTATCGGATGAAGAAGTATACTTTACAAATTAATTCCAGTCTTTATTTTAAATAATGTATTTTTTTAGCACTGCGTCTTATTACCCCCAGAGATGAGTGAGGTCAAATGTAAAGATAATGTACCCATATTTGGATGGAAGGAGAGTGGTAAACCTATTTAAGATGGAGGGGGGAAAACACACTAAATACACCCTGCAAGTATTCGAACCCGAACCTCAGCTTACCCTATACCAGGAAAACCAGATTAGACGAGCCCGACACTTTAATCCACCTGTCCCCCGATGCGGGTAAAACATTTCTTAAGGGCGTATTTTTTAGTCTGGTAATATTCAGGTATGAAGACAGAAAAATACTGATACTATTTTAATAGAGGCTATCTCCCACTTCGATGGTCGCATGGTCTAGCGTCACTCTCGCAATAGACTGGACTGTTAATGATGAGGATATTGGGGTTCGAATCTTGGTCGACTCTACTTAAGGTGTTTTTCCCTTAAATGGCTTTTCACTTTTTCTTTACGCAAATTCAGGTATAGGTAAAGCCCACTTCCTCGAAATTGATCCTTCCTCATTCTTAACACATTAGCATAATTAATAAATATGCATTATACCCGAATGGGTAGTAAGGCTTGGTGGTTAGAAAAAAATAAGACTCCTGGATTGCTCAGTGGTAGAGCATTGGCGTACTAAGCCAAAGGTCCCGGGTTCGATTTCCGTGTCCAGATGTAATTTTTATATTTTCCGAGTATGATATCTAGTTGGAGAATTCCTCACTAAAAGCACAAATAAAAGCTTCGGCTACTTGATTCTTAATAATACATCAAGTTATGGCGGGAGTGTAAGGGACGCGAGAAAAGGGACAGTGTTTTTGCAGTTTTTATAGCCACACTTTTTTTTGTCAAAATAAATCAAATATTGCTCCAGTAGAAACATAAGAGTGTAATTTTCTCCACAAGGTGTTATCATCAGTTGTTGAATATCTGTCAAGGATGTCCTGGAATTTAATTACAACTTTTTCTTTTCGTTTAAAAAGTTTCTCATCTAATGCCGCCATTCTCATGACAGATATTCAACAACTGTTGATATCACCGTGTGAAGAAAATTAAACTCTTTGTTTCTCCTGAAGAAATGTTTGATTTATTTTGGCCAAAAATGTGTTGCTATAGAAACTACAAACACACTGACTGACCTTTTCTCGCTAAGACTTCACTCCCACTTTAAGTTATCTGCATCTGTCACTTTTTGAATCATCAATACCAATAAAAAATAACACTAATAAAATAGTCAAATGTTGTCATTGTTTACCGTAAAAAATAAGTTTTGTATTTTTCTAACAGGTTCTTTGTATCAGAATGCTACAGAGTGTTTCGACCGTCGGCCCCCCAAGTTTCCCTTATAACTTTCAAACTAATGGACGTAAATTGGTGTCTGAGAAGCATCCAGCGGCCGACAGCAAACGAAATAGCATGTATTATATAGAATTTTAGAAAACCTTCTAAAAAATTATTGAAAGTAAGGAGTGGTTATAGTTATTAGTATATAGTTATTATTATACTATAAAGCCACATGGCTGACTCACTCACTGACATTAATGTTTACCCACTTCCAGATGAGCTAGAAACTTGAAATTTGGAAGAAATTTTTTTTTTAAATAACCCCCGAAAAAATTCAAAATGTCGGAGCAATTTTAAAGTCGGTGCGGACCTTTCTTTGGAGGTCTCTTGTGGCTAAACGATAATACCTACCAAAGAAATGTTCTGGAATTACATTCGTTTACATCCACTTGCAAAGAAAACTCACCGGGGGTTTGGGGGTGGAGCCCCCAACGAGCAAAGCGAGTCAAACTATATACAATTATAATGCATCATCAACTAGACCATAAACGAGTTGATGAAAAGTCTGAAATGTAGGTTGACACGTTAAAAATATTAATATAAAAACTTTTAAGATACAATATTGTATGGTACAAAATAATGCTTTATACTAATATTTTTAACGTGTCAACATATGTTTTAAACTTTTCATCAACCCGTTTATGGTCTAGTTGACGATGTATTATAATTGTATATAAATGTTCATATCTTACAATATGTTTTTTTCACCAGAAGTATATTTAGAATTATACATTTTGACTTGTAATTTCAATAAATACATCTACCAATTCAGCAACTGTTTAATCTATAAATTCAATTTATATATATATATATATATTCTAGAGCAATTTATCTAAATCTTAACTTTTAACCCTGTATTATAACTTAACATCAACAGTATATACATCGTAACCAATATTTCACTCTCGATACTTATTTTTTTTAATCAGAAAGCGAAGCAACAATTTCGAAGTCGAAGTTCGTGTCAATGAAAGTAGCTTGCACCTTTGCTTCATATATAACAAAGAAATATTGACTTGAGCTGTTGAGAACAGACTACCTGCCTGCGGGTTCCCTTGAGGTATAAAGTCGAGAACCTTCTCGAAACATTTCCCAGTAGTGGAGTTTCTAAAGGGGAAGGTACAAGGGGGGTTCCTACAGCCTCCCGCCCTCCCCCCCAAGACAGGCAGTTGGCCAGGCACGCGATGACTGATTATATGGTCAGAGGTGGCCAGACCACGGTTCTCTTACCGCACGTCTCGTGGAAACACTCTGAAACTGACGTCGGGTAGAAAGTGGCACACACCGTCAACAAAAAATAAATAAAATAGGGGCTACTCACGAAACCATAAAGAAAATTACCGGTGGTAGCTAGTTAACGTGTACTTTCTAAACATACCTGCTTCAGTGATCGCATGGTCTAAGGAGTCCCTCTTTCAGTAGACTAGACTGCTAATTACAGGAAGATCGAGGCTCGAATACCAGTCGGGTGTACTGAGGGTGGTTTTTCCCCTAAAATGCTTTTCCACTCTCTCTCTCTCTCTAACACAAACGTGGGTACACTTTTTATATTATTAATGTTATTATTATTAATGTTATTATTATTATTATTATTAGCACCGCGTCTTACTACCCGTTCGGGTTATTACGCACTTATGCTAATGTGTAATGGTAGGGTGATTGTGGGATGAAATGGAGGACCTACAGTTTAACGTGGAATCCGAACCACGGTGAAGGCCTGGCATTCCCCACATTCCCAAGATGTATTGTCAGAGGTGAAGGAAGGGTTTGTTAATCAGATAAATCCGTGCCGGGACCGAGGATTAAACCCCGGATCCCCCAGCACACGTTTACCTTATTAGATGGCGAGCTTACCTTAAACTATCCCACTGTGGTATCTACAATAATAAAAGGACGTGTTTGTCTCTGTGTGTTTGTTTGTTTGAGTGCGATGTCCAGCCAAATCTACGGCACGAAGAGATCTGAACTTTTTAACGGAACGGAAAGGGGTCCTAATGCACCTCAAAGCCGGATTTTTAAATTTTTAATTAGCTTTTTAATTAAGCTATTTTAACAAATTTTCGAAGAAAATATTGTTAATTTGTTTTATAATTACATTTCAGAGATAACTGTGGTAATAATATCCCGCATCCTCCTTGGGGAAAAAAATGTGTAAGACATCGACCGTAATTCTAAACATTTATGTGGGGGGGGGGGGGGGGGTATTTAAATCTTATACCACAGTGGGTCACGGGCAACGCCGTGCGGGATTGCTAGTAGCCTATAAGATGGGGTCATTGCAATCCGTCATGATGAAGTAAACAGCCAATTTATTATAGTTAAGTCCAGTTATAGCCGCATCTAAATATAATATTCTCTAAATTGAAAAATTACACCTGGACACGAGAATCAAAATCGGGACCTATGACCGAGTACACCAATGCTCGTGCCACTGAGCTATCCAGGAGTTGTAATTGCACAAGTGGCAGCAAATCCCTCTCGAATAAAAGATGGCTGCGTTATCTGATAGCTCGTGATCTCAATTGATCATTCATATGTAGATGACGATTTTCACACGTCCATCACAGACTCTGCCTTAAAATATGAGTGAAGAATGACCCTGGGCTCTGGATGACTCCTGGATAGCTCAGTGGTTAGAGTATTGGCGTATTAAGCCAAAGGTACCGGGTCCGATTCCCATGTTTAAGTGTCATTTTTCAATTTAAATAGTATAACATTAATTTTGGTAAATTTATTATACTATTTCAGAACAATAAAATACAACAGCTTTTTCATAAGAAAGAGAATACAGCATATGAGACAAAGAGGGTAAATTGGAACCCGCAGGGGCTTTTTCAATAAAAAAAACACCGTTACAGTTTCACTTTAAAATAATCTCGCCACTGTTTCCAGTAACTCAAGTAATAATCACTATTTTTCTCTGGGATTTCTAAAAGGAGCCAAAGCTGAAAAAAGGGATGAAATCACGGACGAACGAGATCAGGTCATACCACTTATTGGTCCGTATGATTGTGTGTAGATGTCGCTAGTGTTAGGTTCTTCACAGTGATGTGTCTTATTTTCCGGGAGGAAAATATTTACCAAGATGTTTTATTTGTAAAAAAATATATATAATTATTAGTGTTTAAAGCTGCGCTGAGACAAAATAGTCCCCTAGCAATAGAAAGCATAAGTCGATATTTAACCCTAACGAAAGACCAGAAAGGAATTATTATTATTATTAGCACAACGTCTTACTACCCGTTCGGGTTATACGCACTTACGCTAATGTGTAATGGTAGGGTGATTGTGAGATGAAATGGAGGACCTACAGTTAAACGTGGGATCCGAACCACGGTGGAGGCCTGGCATTCCCCACATTCACAAGATGTCTTGTCAGAGTTGAAGGAAGGGTTTGGTAATCAGATAAATCTGTGCCGGGACCGAGGATTGAACCCCGGCCGCCAGCATAGAAGTCTGACACCTTACCCCTAGACCGCCAGGTCACCCAATGGGAGAAAACAAAAATCTAACCCTATTGTAGTATGTAGAGGAACTGCAGGTTGTAGCCCTCAATACCTCGTAGTTTCTCTCTGGCCTGACGAGATGGTAGGTGTGGGCGGACACCCCCTGGAATTTTATTTCATGTTAAAATACTGTTTAGTGGATGTTCTTAAAATAATTCCATGTTGAAATATGTAATATTTAGTGAGATATTTTAAATCTGCGAAATTTTTCTTTACCTTCGAAACGTTTCGAGGAGAAGGTTATAGTGGGTATCGAAGTTGAAGTCGAAGCGAAGGAGATTTGACCTTCAACAATTCGAGGATTCAGCGCATCCCATAGTTGAGAAACGAAACCTCAGACAAAAAAAAAGTTGTTTTCTTTTAGCACCGCGTCTTTCTGCTCATTGGGGCTATACACTAGTGAGCTAGGGATGAGTACAGGTTGAATTTAGAGGAAGTGTACACGAATTTTTATCTAGGGAGAGTGGAAAACAGTTGGGTGGGGGGAACCTTAGTGCATCCGACCTAGATTTGAACCTCGATCTCCCCCGTCCCCTGTTGGCATCAGTCCATCAGTATACTGACAAATCGTCAGTATACTCCATTCACGGTAGGAATTTTACTGACAAATCGTCAGTATACTCCATTCACGCAGTAGCGGATTTAGGCTTATGCCCGTGAGGCCCGGGCCTAGGGCGGCAAATTTTGAGGGGCGCCAAAAATTTTAAGATGACTAAAATTTATTATATGATTAATCAGATAAAAATAATTTATATTTTAATTACAAGCAATGTATTATTAATTCTATATTTAATTGTTATGTTAAAAAAATAAATGTTTAATTTATACCTGAATTAGATTTCTTATTATTATTGTTATTATTTTCATTATTTTATACACACACATATATATGTATATATATGTTTATATTTATATATACTGTTACAAAAAAAAAGGGTGCCATATCGTCTCGGGCCTAGGGCGTCCTCAAACCTAAATCCGCTACTGCATTCACGGTAGGAATTACTCTCTGAAAGGTCTTTTTTCCTACCAATATCCTACTATATAGTAGATTTCTGGTAGGGAAAAAGGCCTTTCAGAAGTCAATTCCTACCGTGAAGAGACTATATATACCTCACACGATCAGTTAACACTGAACGTTAGGAGGAACCCTTATTGTGGCCCTCGTCTCTCAAGCGTTTGGAGACCCCTGGTCTAAGCCACGCCTGCACAGTGCACACCCTTACCGACCCTCAGGCCTTTTTAACTTCTGCCCTCCTTTGCCTCGTCTTCGACCGCGTGGTTATTTTTCCCAAACACAGCCTTCTTGCGGCCTCGGGCAGAAGTTGGCCGGCTGCCTCTTCCCCAATTACACGTTCTGCCATTGTTACCACCGATTCTAGGGGGACTCGAGGGGGTAAAACTCTGGTTAAGAGAGAGAAAACAACATTAATATAATAAACTTCACTGTATAAACTAAAACTTATGTTTTAAATTTTTGTTTTGTGCTGCCTTCTTTTTAAGAGACCGATTTGGTTGTTATATTAGTTTCGACATCAATTTCTCCCACCCCACCCCATACCTTTAATTGGTGTTCGGGCATAATACATGTGCACTAGTAAACCGAAACGTTTAAATGGTCTAATTTACCCGCTCCCCTCTAAAAAAAACCTCGATCCTTCAATATTTTATTTAGGCTGTGCAAAATTTAATCGCACCAAAAAGGCCCAATTTAAAAATAAACTAGATATTTAGCAATGAAACATCACCCTTTTTTTAATTATCATAAATATGTGTATAGGAAGGCACAGAGTTATTATCAAAAATATTTAGAAACTACAAAACTCTTGTTTGCTGTTGAAATTTATAAAGTTTGGTTCTATTATGAGTGTTATCACATTTCCTGACTTATGACGGTGTGAAAGTACATCTTGTGATTGTTCTAATTGTTAAATAATAATAATAATAATAATAATGGGATGTCTTGGCTACATCAATCTAGAGCCCAGTAGGGGAAATATTATCCAGTACTAACGTACCGTTGCTCAGGGGATGCCCTAATGTACTAATCGTACATCCTTTCCGTGGAGGCTCTTTCCATGTCCCGGTGAGATCAGTTGATGGTGTTAGTGAGTATGAGGGTGTGAAACAAGTAGAAATTCTTAACCCAACTTAAGCCTTACTAACCAAACCCTGTTGATCATGGCCTGGGAATTATTTACCTATCGAGAAAAATCCCTTGATACCAGCCGATAATCGAACCCTGAACCCTTAGGTCAGCATCCGGGGGTCTCTGACCACTATACCACGAGGCCTGTTAGTTGTCAGATAAGGCCCTTCTTATGAAAATTGGACTGTATATCTACTTTTGAGTATTCATACGTCATGTAATGTTGTCTGTGGGTGTCACTTCTGATAGATATTATCAATACATGTAAAATAACACTAATAATATGGTAAAATGTTATCAATGTTGGCAGCAAAAATCATGTTTGTATTTTCTGAAAGTTTCTTCTTACTAGAATCCCACTATACACACTAAAATGTATTATAATATTAGCAACAGTGTATTTTGAAATATTATTATATATGTATCACTTGTATTTATTTTTATAATCGAGATAAAATTTAAATCCTCTTATGAAGAGGCTTAAATTTATAACTCAAAATATATCCCCCCTACCCCACACGCAAAAAAAAAAAAAAATCCAAACCCCAACATTTGTTCAACGGTACATTTATGTAGTACATTTAACTTTTCAAAACAAACTGAAATTAAAATTGCTAANCACCACCACCACCACCAATCCAATAAACAATACTGCCGAACTGATGAATTTGAGTGTGCTTTTTCTTAAATGTTTTCCCACTCTCTCTACACGCAAATGGTGTACATGGGTATACTGCCTATTTATTTGTATAAAATAGGTGGGAGGGATGAGACTGGCTAAAGTTACTTCCTGCTTTGATACACACCAACTCCCAGGACAAAATATAAGTGTATTTAAGATATTTCTAATATCGCTAACCCCTGATCGCAAGGAACTTGAGAACTGGCAACCCTGTCTTAAACTACTATTAACGTTCCCTCCAATGCGTATCAAGGTATACCAAAGGTGACCGACCACCCATCCCGTATTTAATTTTACTTTGAGAGTTTCAACCCCAACGCGTATGTGTTCCGTAAATGTCCCATATTTTAGAAATTGCATGGTGTGAAACATAGGTATTTTACAATATTAATTATTATTTTTAGCACCTCGTCTTACTACCCGTTCGGGTTATACGCACTTACGCTAATGTGTAATGGTAGGGTGATTGTGAGATGAAATGGAGGACCTACAGTTTAACGTGGAATCCGAACCACGGTGGAGGCCTGGCATTCCTCACATTCACAAGATGTCTTGTCAGAGGTGAAGGAAGGGTTTGGTAATCAGATAAATCTGTGCCGGGACCGAGGATTGAACCCCGGCCGCCAGCATAGAAGTCTGACACCTTACCCCTAGACCGCTAGGTCACCTAAATCTAGTATCCTTTTTCATCAAACCTAGTCTCTTAGCTCCACAAATATGGTTAAAAAGTCGTTGAAAATGAGCTAGCTAAAGGCACATTTCCACACCTTTTTTTTCTATTAAACAAATCTCCAACTATTGGTTTTATTTAAGGAATTAGAACCCTGTTGAACTCTTTCTACTATATTGGGCGTGAGTCATATTTTGAAATAGCGCATCATAAAATTAAATATTACGTTAAAGCTGAATGCCTGTGCGGCAATTTCTCGCATACCAAGGCGGCTCCTTTAGAGAAAAGTAGCCTACCTAGTTAACGTATGGGGATGAAATTTAGTAAACTAGACATGCATATGAGATGTATAAACAGTTTAAAAGTGGAAAGATCACATAATTTTTAATCAATAATTAATCATATATTTAATACTGTTCTTCTTATGCTCCGATAATTTGATTAAAACTAATTTTGTGGTAGACAATGTGAAAATGTCGTGAGTTTGAATATATTTTTTAAAAAACCTAACTCTACTAGTTAATTATATCAATGTGTTCGAATTGATAATTACAAATAAAGTAAAATTTATATTAATGTTTTCAAATAAGAAATAAATATTTTTTAAATATTTAAATTGTTAAATATATATGATTTTAATTGAAAGTCCTGTGTTCATTTCTATACATTTCCAAGAGCTGTTGACAAAGACCAAATAACTTCATATTATTTGATTTTAGTAGTCCATATATATATGTTTTTTATTGGGTGAACGCAAGCCAACGCAAGAGACGGACACTGTTAATCTCCCGACAGTTCCGACATACGATTGTGTTTGCGTAAGCTATTTTAGACAGACAAAATTACGTTGTTGCGTAGTTGCGAGTCTTACAAGAGGGTACGTTTGGTTGTAGACGGGCCATCAAGAGGACGCCGGCTTCCTTACCTGGTCGGTGTTGCTGGAATGGGCTGAGACATTGCTAAATGTCGTCTTTAACAAGATCCCCTCCGCTTCTCACGTGTATGTTAAACTCCCTGTCAAACAATCCTAGTAATTATCGCTATCAAATGACCTTAACGACCGTGGGACAAGTTGATGTGTCCGTATATATATGACTCGCTTTGCTCGTCGGGGGTTCTAAGCCCAAACCCCCAGTGAGTTTTCTTTGCAAGTGGATGTAAACTAATGTAGTTCTATAGCCGTTTTTTGATAGGTATTACCGTTTAGCCACAAGAGACCTCCAAAGAAAGATCCGCACCGACTTTATAAAGTTGCTTCGATATTTTGAATTTTTTTCGGGGGTTAAAAATTAATTTTTTCAACATTTTATAATTTTCCCGTTAGTTACAGGCTAAAAGCTATAAGTTTGCTAAATTTCAAGTTCCTAGCTCATCTGAAAGCGGGTAAACATTAATACCAGTGAGTGAGTCAGCAAGGTGTCTTAACATCCGGGAAAATCAGGGAAAACTGGAATTAGCCGGGAATTTTGAAGTGATCGGGAAAAAACGGGAATAAGTCGGGAATTTGGTAAATTACAACAAAAATCCGGGAAAATGTTGTTTTACTCAAAATATAAAATATAATAATTATTAAATCAGTAAATAATAATGTTATTCAAAATGTAGTTTTCTTATGTTTTTTTGTAGCTGTGTAATATATTTTATAATTTCTAGTAAACAATGTTCAAACAAATTAAAAAAAAATTGATTTAAATTTTAAAATTTATTATTAATAAAAAAAGATAGGTAGAAAAAAGAGGCAGGGAGGGGGGGGGGAGGGAGAGTTGGAAGGATGTGACATACTTTTTAGTCGGGAATTTCATTGGTCAAGTTGAGTGGACACCATGGTCAGCCATGTGGCTTTATAGTTGTATAAAATAAAGTGTGTTTGTAAGACCTGTATCGATACAACCAGACCGTATTGATGGACACGTGGACTCAATGTAAAGTTCATCTGTTCAGGTTTCTCAATGACGGTTTCAAATATCGGCTAAACTTGGTGAGTTTTTTTCGTTAAATGGTTTCCCACCTTCCCTCCATGCAAGTGCGCGTATATTTCCTCTACATTCCACCCCTTAATTTATACTCATTTAGTGTAATTAAAACGTATATCTCTGACGAGTGGGGAAATCCGAAGAAATAAACCACAAAAAATTACCCCCAATTTATTTTTTATCATCGCGTCTTACTACCCATTCGGGGGCGCCTATAGTACTAATTACTCTATAATGTGTTAGGGATTAGGAAACTTACATTTAGAGGAAGTGTACCTGCATTCACGTGGAAAGAGAAAGTGGAATACCATTTAGGAAAAAACACCTTAGTACATCCAACCGGGATCCGAACCCCGGTCATCAGCAGTCTAGTTTATTGCGAGAGTGAAGCCTTAAACTACCGAAGCAATTTATCCCAAATTAAAAGAAAAAATGTTGAAGTTTGGGGTTGAATTGTTGAGGAATAAAATTTAGTCCATTATCCAATGAAAATAAAAAAAAGACTACCCTTATAAACATCGCTAAAATAATGGCGGTATATTTGAGTTGGAGGGAATATTAATGGTGAGTACACACAGTAGGGTGGTAATACTAGAGTTATTATTTTTAGCTGATAATGCAAAATGGAGGGTTATGATGGGGTGGGGGATCCAGCTCTTGGATATTCGTGTACATTTCCATATCAATCCTGCCCCTTGGTTAAAAAAAAATCTCCCCTCCCCCTCAACACCCCGGAATTCTATTCTAATAATGCGTTGCAAGCACTAGCTCATAATCAATTTCAAGTTTTATAGTGCTGAAAGGGACGTAAGGACGAAGGGGAAGTTTTAGTGTTGGAAATGGGGGGGAGAGTATGGCAAACAACCTCTTCTGGGGGAAAAAAAATTCAAATGCTCTGTTTGCTGGATTTAATTCGACTGCTGTCATCTGTCAAGGGGCCGTCTTTAAATTACGTAAGAGTTGTTGGAGGAGGGGAGGGGTTTCTGTATTTTCTTACATATTTTTAAGAGTGGGGAGAGTCAAAATCCATCTTACTTAAGACTTTTTTCATCAATGTTTATGATAAGACTAAATGTAAAAAAAAACTTTAATTCACCGATTAACTCCAAATTAATCAGTGATTTTTACTGTTTTATAGAAATAGTTGAAATATAGACTTATTATTTTGCACAAATATAGTTAATAAAATTAAAATACACCCGCTTAGGTGGCCACGTGGTCTAACGCGCTACCATCGCAAAAGACTAGACTACCGATGACGGGGATAGTGAGGTTCGAATCTCTGTCGAGCATACTGAGGGTGGTTTTTCCAAAATGGTTTTCCACTCTACCTCCGCGCAAATATGGGTACACTTCCTTTAAATATCGCCTTTCTATTCTCTAAAACCATTAGCGTAATTAAGACAAGGGTAGTAGGACGCGGTGCTAAAAAATAAAGCTGACCGTAAATCATGTTATTGTAGTAGGTACACTTTTCTCGGAAAATATACAACATGGTATGCCAAAATAGATTTTTCTTAGCACCGCGTCTTACTACCCGTTCAGGTTATATACTAACTACGCTAATGGTTAAAGGATTAGGAAGGTTTAATTGAGAGGAAGAGAGAGAGAGTGGAAAACCATTTTGGAAAAACCCGACCTAGATTCGAACATCGATCTCCCCGTCATCGACAGTGTTATTCTAACACGAGAGTAGGATATAATAGTTTGTATTAAAAAAAATGGATCCAAATAAATTCGTTTGAACGTCAATAAGAAAAAAGAGTCGTATTAGGAATCACAAAACAAAGATAATCTGACTTGTTAGGCAGTGTAAAGATAACATCTTATGAAGCCGGCTTTGTGATTTTATCATCAACAAAAAACACACAAGAGTTTAGTGTGCATACCATAAAATTCTAGATTTATCTTCTATATTTTCTATTATTTATTTTTCTTCTTGGATTATTAAGAAGCAAAATTCTTCACTCTGTAGTTAGAACAAACGTAGAAGTTGGGAGTCAATATAAACTTAGCTCGGAGCTACAAATACAGATCTCGGAGTGCAAAGATCAGCCAACCCGACCCTTAAAAAAAAAACTTGGCTTGAGAACCTGTAGACCTAAACTTCACCTGCCTATTTACACAGAGCCTCAAGTTACTCCCAAGGTACACTCCTAACTTTTCCGGAAACCTCTTTGTTTTGTAAAAGAAGTGTACATATTTACATGAAACTCCTGCTTTGTAGACACAAGAGATTTTCTTTTCTTTCTCCCTTGTAAGGTTTTTGTATCTTAGGGAAAAACCACACAATTTGGCGGATAGCCGAGATAGGGAGAGAGAGAGAGGGTGGTATCTGAGGGGGAGGGGGGACAGTAGCTCAACATCTGCCGAGGTAAAGTTCTAGTTCAGATTTCATGATATTTTACCAGGGTCGGGGGGGTTGAAAAGACAACAGGTGGTAGACCTGTACTTGCTGAGGTTTTCAGACAAAGAGATATAAAACCCGCTCTTCAAGAAAGATTTCAAAACGGATCGGATATATATATATATATATATATATATATATATATATATATATTCGTGTGGTTTAAAAATATTATATGATCGTAATAAAACAATTATGAAATTTAAAACTTTTGGACGGATGTTTCTCTCTCTTTTTTTTTCTATCTATTTTATTGGTAGGCCTAACTTTGATTACTAACTACAATATTTAAAATTATATTTTTGTTTCCTTTTTTTTTTAAAAGAGTTTGATATTTTACTGAACATTAAATTAAATCAAATCTAAGTTATAAAAGATAGTAATAAGGGAAGATGAAAAACAATTTAAATGAAAATGAAAGATTTGCCCAACGAACGTACTAACAAATACCGCCAATAAAATATTTAATATTAGATTAGCAAACACTGTTGTTGTTTTGATTTTTTTTTTGTAAATATAACTAAGACAACTACTTTTCCTTAAGCATAACTGCCCCATAGTTAATTTTTTCATTATAATTAAAGATGGAATGCCGGAATCCTAGATTCTTCAAATCATGTGGTATTAGAGAGATTCGAGATTCGTTAAAAAAAAAATCGAATAAAACCGGTACAGTGAATAACATTTATATTATATAAGCTTGTGTAGTTGGTAAAACACATACAAAAAAAAGATAAAATTGTATGAATATAATTAATTTACTCAAAAGAGTGTTCTTTTGGTTTTTTATGGCTTAATTTACTAGACAAACATCAACATTTTTTTAAATTAAATTTTAAGTATTTCTACTTTAATCAAACTAGTACATTTTTAAAGATTCAAGAATTAGAATTTGGATTCGAAAGAAAATGTTAAGATTAGAATCAAAGAAATTTAGGATTCGACCCATCTATATGATATTAGGGTAACTTCCTGAATGCCGAATGGTTAAATTTATATTTTTTTTATTTTTAAATTAGTACCTCTCGGGCTATACGCATATACTAATTACATTATTGTGCTGGGGACGAGAAAGGATGCATTCAGAGGAAGTTCACCCGCATTTGCGAGGAGAAAGAGTTGTAAAACCACTCTCAGTGCATCCAACAGGAATTCTAACCTCTATCTCCCCGTCATCAGCAGTCCAATATATTACCAGAGTGACACCTAAGACTACGCGGCCATCGAAGCGGGTTGTTAGCAATCAATACTTGGATAACCGTTTAAATATCGGTAAACATCAAAGCAAATAAAATGTTACTAAGAGAAGGTTCAACAATTTCAGTCACCACTACAAACCTTCAAAGCCCTTTCTTCATATGTTTTTTTTTTTTAATATTCTGAAATTATTAATCTAAGACTGCTTTTGAGCCGATAGTATTTATTTAATAATTTATCTAAGTCCGATAGTTACATTCTAGTAAGAATTTTTAAAACCACTCTCGTCTTCTTTGTTCTAATCTGACAGTGGAACCGGCTTCACGCGCTTTCGTAATAAAGTCTTGACCCCCAACATAATCGATTACGTTTATTTCACCCCGACATTATTTATCCATACTATAGTTATAGTTAGTTATTAGTAGTAAACCTTAGATTGATCAGGTTATGTCATCTTACAGCCCGGACTTGCCGCCAAGTGTTTCTATTCTCTTCGGAAAGTTGAAGGTCTTGACTAGGGATGTGAAAAAAGTATCGATACTTTACTAATATAGATATCTTCCTTTCGATACTAGTATTTTACTCGATAATTTTACTGATATTGGTACTCACACTCCGGTATCGAAAGAAACAACTTTTTTTGTTATCTTCACTCGTGATGGGATTAAATGTTTCCTAGTTGGAATGTGTAAAAAGAACAAATGACACTAATTCTCAAATATCCCTCATTTTCTGCCTGATAAGCCAGAAGCAAAGCTAGCCCTCAATCTCTTTTAGCTTATCATAACTCATAGCTGTTCTTTCATCTTTGTTTATCAATACATACTGATACCTGACGGGGTGAGTAGCGACCCGTCTATCACCCCTTCCTTTATTAATGAGCACGCTCATCACAAACTAAACGAAATAATCTTTTGTAGTCAACTCAAACGTCCTCCAAGAAGACGAAGCAGAATATATGCGTTTCGATAATGATACTTTCTGTTATCGATACTTTTCTTTCGATACCACATCTCTATTCTTGGCTGGGTACCCTGGCGGCATCGTCGCTTGACGAGGGATCGCAAAAGCTGTCGCGACGGTGCAACAAGTGCCTGAATTTGGGTGCCAACTATGTGTAAGAGTAAGGCAGCAGCTATGTACAGTGGCCCCGTGGCTTCTTTGGTGCTGACTGACAGCTCACAGCTGACTTCTGACAGTTGCTAAACACATGTTTTTGCAGATCATATGGTTCGGCGTAGGGATACATAATTTGGTCTGGTAACTTTTCAAAGCTGTCAGCCAGCACCAAAGAAGCCATGGGGCTACTGTATATAAGTTTTGTATGTAATAAAAATTCTCTCGATTTTTATTTATTTTACCAGCCAAAACGGGGAATTTTAGGAGTGCATTTAATCTACATGACGTTATACCTTTAAGCATCAAGTTGTCCGAAATCTCATCTCAGCGGGTAGCGTGTATGTCTACTGAGCCAAGGATCCTCGATTTAATTCCCGGAATGGTTAAAATTGTTAAAATGTGGGATTCTTCTTCCTCAGTAATTAATTAACGACTGGAGGCTGGGTGTTGTGTCTGTTCTAGATTTAATTTAGATCATAAGTCACGTGCTGATCTATTCAGTCTGTTCAGAAAGTGCAGATTACACATTTCAAATAGTAATAATAATAATAAGCTTTGTCTCAATATGTAACTTATACATTCAAATATTTTCAGTGCTCTATATTTTAGTTTTATTTCGTAAGATTTAAGTTTTTATTAAAATTATTTGGTAGCTTGAAAGGGGGAGTAGGTTGCCCCACTTACCCAAATCTCCCTTGGGTTCACTACTGACGTATATTTGTATACGGATCTTCTTTCCTAAGTACAGAAATATTTACGAAAACTTCCTTCCCATCCCAGAAAGTGGACAGTGAATTAACGCTTCCTCCAAACATTTCGTCCCAATTCATCATAACGCGAGATTAAATAAACACAAGAAATAAATTGAAGGGTTCGGAGATGAGATTTGCAAACCAGATCCCCTTCTAACAGATTTACTACCCACCCCCCCCACCCCCC
>CABFVX010001922.1:16171-28430 GCA_902151425.1 Timema shepardi | reverse complement strand
CTAATGGATTAGGAATTGGGAAGGTTGAATTAGAGGAAGTGAACCCGCATTTGCGTGGAGGGAGAGTAGAAAACCATATAAGAAAAACCACCCCAGTTCACCCGACCGAGATTCGAACTTCGATCTCCCCGTCCTCAGCAGTCGAGCTCAACACGACAAGCGCGTTAGCCAACTACGCCACCGAGGCGGGTTTAAAAAAAAAGAGGGGGGGGGGCTTCATATGTCTGGTTTTAGTTTATATTTAACTGCTCGTTTCGACTGGAACGTGTTAAGGGGCGGTTCTTTGTATAATTCCCCCAGCCATTGTTATATATATATATATATATATATAAGGGTTATTTCAGCCCATCAGGGTGCCAAGTGTATACAAGATTATTCTGGACCATTTGACGATCGAGAGAGCCTCCGAAGCCGTGTTTCCTCGTTTCTATATTATTTGTGAGTGGATCTATGTATTTCTCATGTCATAATGTTCAATAATTAATACATTATTCAAACTAACATAACTTACTTACATCTGCGCAGCGGGCACGTGGTTTTAATTTCAAGCGAATTTAGTCTGGATTGCATGTGAGAAGAGTTGAAATTTCGAGAATGATCTTTTCTAAAGGGGGCCGCCTCGATAAGTAAGAAATTGGCGCACAGACGTTCAGCTCTAACGCAATATTTAATAAGTTATGTACTATTTAAAAAAAATAATTGTTCACCTCAATACTCATGCTTAGCACCGCGTCTTACTACCCGTTCGGGTTATACGCACTTTTCGCTAATGTGTAATGGTAGGGTGATTGTGAGATGAAATGGAGGACCTACAGTTTAACGTGGAATCCGAACCACGGTGGAGGCCTGGCATTCCTCACAATCACAAGATGTCTCGTCAGAGGTGAAGGAAGGGTTTGGTAATCAGATAAATCTGTGCCTGGGCCGGGGATTGAACCCCAGACCCCTGCACAGAAGTCCGACACCTTACCCCTAGACCGCCAGGTCACCTTGTTCTTTATTGGACGCGTAGTTGCCAGGTCTCTATCTAGTATCCAGTGATAGTACACGGGCCCTTAAATGGATTGATTTCACCCGCTAGGATACTTTTGTTTTCTAGGACTAATTATATAAAATAAATGGTACGACACCAGTGTACAAACTTTCTCATATAGTGTACAGTATTCAAATTTGGGAGAAAAAAAACCAAGTTATTTGTAAACTAACCTTAAATGATTTATATTTGTAAAAATAGAAATATATTCTTATTTATCGTAAAATATTATTCCCATATATCCATTTTGAGCTCAAATCTTAACGAGCATTTTTCGAAGAAAAAAAATCCAAATTTTCCAACATTCGTTTTAAATAAACTACCCTTGAATTAATATATTTTAGAAAAAAACAACAATAATTATTCATTACCAAGTCAAATATCCACCAAATACCAATGTTGAACAAAAATCTTTAAAACTATTCAAAAAGATTAAATAACCCTATAAAATACAATTTTATCAATTTTTGGCTGCAAAAAAAATATGTTTAAATGAAAGTCACTAAAATTTAGCACACTACAGATATCTTATATTTGATGTATTAATTAAAAAGTTCTCGAAATCTTCCAATAATACTTATGAATTACTGTATAGTTTCGCTTTACACTATTAATTAATTAAACGGACTAATAATACAAACACAATTGTTTCCGCAAATTATGGCAACGCGAATTTACAGTTCTCAAATAACGGGATTGCTGTGGAAAATCAGAATGTAGTCGCCCTTTAAATGGTACATAATACAGCCTCCGGCATGTCTGCTTTTGGGCCGTACCAATAAACTAGGTCTATGAAATGTTAATATGTAGAGCCTGGCCCTATTATATCATTATTATTATTACTAGCACCGCGTCTTACTACCCGTTCGTGTTATACGCTACTTACGCTAATGTGTAATGGTAGGGTGATTGTGAGATTAAATGGAGGACCTACAGTTTAACGTGGAATCCGAACCACGGTGGGGGTCTGGCATTCCCCAAATTCACAAGATGTCTTGTCAGAGGTAAAGGAACCGGGACCGAGGATTGAACCCCGGCCGCCAGCACAGAAGTCCGACACCTTACCCCTAGACCACCAGGTAACCCTATTATATCATTAAAGTGATAGAAAAATAATGAGCGAGAAATACTAGACGCTGGCTATCATGATCTAGGCCTAATCTTAACAAACTTTACATTTTAATTATGTTTTACTCGGCGAATTTTAAACACATAACATACACACAAACACGTAAATTCTTAAATAAATGTAAAAATAGTCTTATATTGTAACAACAATATTCTTTTGATCCAGGAGCATTTTTTTTGTAAACTTTTTGTTTTAATCATCTACAATTTACAACTTAGGCTATTTGATATATTCAAGAATATTGCCTGTAATAATCTTCGTACCAAGATGTAGATTATACAAGTCCGTGGGAGTAATATGTCTATATATAATAGGAAAATAATTGTGTGTGTATACTAGTCAGCAGACGAGGGAAAGTATCATATAAACAAGAGGCCTCACAGTATGAACTTCTCATTTCCCCCCTTTCCTACGCTATTTATATTCGTACATTGACGTATAAATAGGGTAATGGTTTAAAAAAGACCGGATTTAGGGAGGGTGACGTAGACCCAGGGGCCTTCACAAATTAGGGCCCCCCACAAACTGTTGCGATAGTAAAAAAAAAAAAGTCATACTAAAATCTTTTTAAAAAAAAGATCATAATGTATAGTAAATTTTGTTAATGACACTTATGGCCAATAAATAATNCATGGACTTTTTAAAATATTGCTTCATTAATTTTGTCGTTGTCCCCCCCCCCCCCACCACCACCAGAGTTTTCTGACATATGTATGAGACCGTGGTGTAGAAACAATTAAATTACGATATTCTGGTAACTTTTTCTTAGTGCATTTTCCTAGGGGTTTTGGCAATAAGAAAATACTTCTAATCCAAAAAATTGTTTTATGCAAATCTATATTATATTGTGATAATATTTATTTAATATTGAGATTTTAACGGTTAATCTTTTTAGTAAGAAATAATAATGTTGAAACGTTGCAAAGAAAATTATTTGTTTAGCGTTGGGGTCACTTAAATTATTTATCTCCCGGGGGCCTTCCTCCACTGCTCTAAATACGGCCCTGGGTTTAGTGAGTGTTTGGGTGCTTCAAGCTAAGATGCAACCCACTTGACAAAATAGCTTCGAATTCATCGTTAAACATTCTAACAATTGACTTGATCAAGACATTTTTATCTAAGCCATATAAATTTCAAACTGCGTTAATTTATTCAACGCATCGTGAACAAAATCAGTCCCGGCCATAGGTCTTATTTCGAGAATGAATGATCAACTTTTAATCAAACATTTTCTTATTCAATAAGAGACTACAATATAAGATCACGTTTGTTTTCAAAATGCAGATGTATTCATATTATTGTCAAACGATAAGGTTGTATTGAATAATAATTGATCACAGCAGATGGCGTCTTTGTTTATCATCTCATCCCTCAATCTCAAAGCTGTCACATCTCGAAGTGCCTGAATTGTGGAAGAACATCTGCTTGTCGCGATCCCCACCGCCTTCCATTGTCCCTTAGACGTGACAAAAGATCTACTGCCGCCTATAACAAGCGACTCGCCCGGCTCGCCAGACAACAAGGTGTAGGAGGCAGTGGAAGACGAACCGTTACAATGAAGATTGAAGGCGCGCGTGGCTTCAATGACTCAACAATGCTCGCTTTTTGTGGCGAGAAGAACTGCGGGCAACAATGACATTCACTCACGCGCTCCTGCCTGGATATTTAGGCTGCGAGAAGGATTGACACATTTCGAAAATTAAAAAAAGGATATAAAGTATTTCCCCTGTCTAAATGGCATTAAAAACCCTTCCTTCACCTCTGACAAGACATCTTGTGAATGTGGGGAATGCCAGGCCTCCACCGTGGTTCGGATTCCACGTTAAACTGTAGGTCCTCCATTTCATCTCACAATCACCCTACCATTACACATTAGCGTAAGTGTGTATAACCCGAACGGGTAGTAAGACGCGGTGATGATAATAATAATAATAATAATAATAATAATAATAATAGTAATAAATGGCATTAAAGAATGAAATGTGACTTTTGGGAGTATATCATATATTTAAAAACGATTGTTATAAAATTATTATTGTTATCTGTATGATTATTTTATTAACAAATTTTTGACGAAATTCCAGAAAAAAGAGTATATAGTAGAAACAATTTATATTTATGTCTACATGTGTTTGAGAATGTGACTCTTAATAGAACAAAAAGCCTGTTTCTAAAGTCAGCAGTTACACATTAGATGAAAAATAATTGATTGTTCGACCTAAAGCTGGCAACTTTGGTTGTGAGCTATTGGAACAAATCATATATACGGTACGGTCGATGTTTTCGTACGCAATCAAAGAAACTTGTACTGAAGAATTTATAGCAAATGTTAAGAAATTACCTGAAAAGTAGCTACGACGAAAAATACCAGAATTAATTCATACGAGTATTGTTGTTAATGTTACCAAACAAAATGATAATAATTTTCTGAAAATCATATGTGTGTATATACATTAATAATTTTATGTAGGCTATATTTTGAAACAAACAACTTTAAACAAAAATGAGAATAGCTATAAAATATAATTAATTAAAATAACTTCCTTCTGACGTTTTTCTAAACAAAGCTATCTCGTTTTAGTTTAGTTTGAAAGAGAAGAGAATCATTGTTTAATTTTGTTCATTATTGGAAACTACTTGTAGCTCTTCTGCGCATGCGTCTGTACAACTTTAATAGCACTGAAAACGTTGACTAGCTTGAAAAAACGTCCTGTGCTTCTTAGACAAATTATGTTTCCAATGATAGCTACTTGTTTTGCCAATATTCCCCATGTTAGTTGGTCGTACATATATTAATCATTTACTTACACTGTATTAAATATGAAAACATATTTGTGTGTACGAATCACAATGGAGAAGTGTTTACATGACTCACCCGAATTTTTGAAATCGTTTCTCAAAAGTGTAAGATGCGGTAAAATATAATGCCGAAATATTCACTGAACTGTATTGTACAAAGTTTTCGTCACTTGAAAATATAAAGTGGGTTTTAAGCTATAACTCACGTCAACACTATATTTTATCATTAGAAAAGTGTCTCGAAAATCATATCAATCACTTGTCAAAGACAAATGAGTTTAAAGAATCGTTTATTGTGAATTATTAAGACTAGATTGTCACCTGAGCACATAGGCTCGACGGCGCATGCGCAAGGTTTTTCTATTTAATAGCTAAGTCACGACAGCCATTTTGGTTTGCTGTATTTATCTATTATGTTGAAATAACGTTTGTCTTTAAACAGCACACATTATTTTTTATGGTTAGTGGGTATTGAAAAATAGACGATATAGGCCTACATTCAATGCCACTTGTATAAAGAAAATAATGTTGAAAGTTACATGACTGGTTTAGTAGAATATTTTCATAGTGGTTTTTGGCGATATATTATTGGTGTGGGTGTCAAAATAAGGTGTACATTTGTATCTTTAGATGTATAGTAAATATTCAATAATTGCTTATTTTTTAGAACATTATTATTTCAAGTAAAAAAAAAACAGTATCTGAGTATGTAAACTCAATTTATTCGTCTTACCTTGACGGACTAGATTATGGCCTTATCTTAAAAGCTACGCCATAGTGAAGCAATGTAAGATTTGCTACCTTTAAGCGAAAACGAAGGGTACATTCTATAAACATTCAAGGAGCTTTGTGGGCGATTCCCAATACCCTTAGACTCAAAATATTCTACATCTACGGGATCGTGAAGAGACAATAAATGAAACATATATTTAAATAACTAGTTTTACAAACAAAAACTTCAACTTTATCACGCATGATGAAAAATTAAATTTTGAAGTCCATTAGGATTTTGGTGCGAAGAAGCTTATAGCAAATATAAATATATGTATTTTTTGCGGTCGATATTCGTGTTGTTGATTTATCATATCATTAATATTAGTTTATTTGCATTGATATTAGCTAGCAAAAGTGACACTTGCAGATAGCATGAATTGATGCATAGTTTATTTGAAGATCATTTAAGTAAACTTTATAGCTGCCGAAAAAGTATTTCTACCTGAAACCGACTATACCTGCGTGGTGGTATTAGTATTAGTCTGTTGTTTCTTCTTTGAAAGGGATATGTTTGGGTTGATTCCCTGGGGCAAAGTGTCCTTTTTGCTCCCTTCTAATGGAGGGCCCTGTGATGTTTATGGTTGTGATAATTACCGAGTTGATCCCTTGTTGCAGACAGCTGGTGGCTCCTTATTAAAGAAGGAGTCTGTGAGTTCCAGTGCAGTGAAGTAGACACACTGAGTGTTGGTGTTGCTGCATTCGAAGAGAGCAGCTGCACAGCAACAGGCTGCAAGAGGGGAAGGGGGAAAGGGTCCTAAACACCAGCTGCTGCCGCCATGGTGTCAGGATAGGAAGGGGGCGGTGGAGTAGCAGGTATGAGACTCTGGTCCGTCATCTTTCAGTCACCTTCACCTTCAGCCTCATGTTTAGAAGGTCACACACACACAGATCACTGAGGTGAAGGAAGATCTGACCACCTTACACCCTCTGGGGCAGGGAGTTGATCTTTGTGTCTTGTGTCGCTGGTGAAAGGTCGACAGCATTGGATGATATTTAGCTAATTGGGATCAACAGTAGGCCACTTTATTTCCATTTGCTTAGCTTAAGATAGGATGGAAGGGGGTGCGAGGAAAAGCTACCGTTTTGCAGTTTTTATGGCAAAAAATTCGTTTGGCCAAATCAAATAAACCATCGCTCCAGTACAGACATATAATTTAATTTTCTTCACAACAGTTGAATATCTGTCAAGGATGTCCTGGAGAGGAACGACAACATTTTCATCTTCATTTAAAAAGTTTGTCATATATTACCGATATGTTCATGACGGATATTCAGGAACTGTTGATATCATCATGTGAAGAAAATTAAATTCTATGTCTGTACTGGGTCAACCTTTTATTACGTTCTATCTCATCTTAACCTAAGCACAATACTTTTAAGGTGGGGAAGCAGAGAACGCGAGAAAAGGTGTGTTTGCAGTTTTTATAACAAAATATTTTTGATAAAAAATAAATCATATATTGCATCTTTACAAACATAAAGTTTAATTTTCTTCACATGATGACCTCAACAGTTTTTGAACACCTCCCCAAGAGTATACTGGAATTTCACCAAAGGGCAACATAGGGTCTAATTATTTCCATAGAAAGTACCTTATCTGATAACTATAAAAGTTACTAAATCTATTTTCACGTATTCATTCGCCAATTCATGTGATGTGTAGCTGTCACTTTTGATAGATATTATCAATACCTATAAAATAACACTAAAACTATAGTAAAATGGTTTGTATTTCTCAAAGAGTTTCTTTCACGCCTAGATTCTACTACAGTAGCCCCGTGGCTTCTTTGGTGCTGACTGACAGCTTACAGGTGACTTCTGACAGTCAACATTTAGGTACATAACTAAATTTTGACGGCCAGAAGTGACAGCTGCTAAACACATGTTTTTGCAGATCATTTGGTTCGGCGTAGGGATACATAATTTGGTCTGGTAAATTTTCAAAGCCGTCAGCTCTCAGCTGTGAGATGTCACTCAGCACCAAAGAAGCTATGGGGCTACTGTATGTACGCTGAAATCTTAGCATTATGAAAAACAGGCTGAACAAATACTCCTGGATTCAACGATTATGCTCTGTACATGTGGTCGACAGATCTTACCACTAAGCCATGAAGACGGGACGTACTGTCCTGTAGACTTTAACTTAAGAAAATGTGTAGGTCATGTACTAACATAATCTGCATAGTTATTTAGAAAGGGCATCTTAAATACCACAACTATTTATAGCTAAATAATAATAATCTTAAGTGTTTAGTCATCGTTTTAAGAAATAATGCCCTGACAATCCAGGCTAGATGCCCGTTACCCCAAGTTTCATTCCCAAACAATGCATACATTTAGCTCACTTATTAGCATAGTTATCTTAGTTGGAACTCAATATTTGTGTTTGAGAACTGATTTCCGTCCTCTGTCGAACAGTTGGTTACTTCATCGCGATTGTCTTTTATCCGACTTACTTTCATCACAGCGTATATTAAGGAAGTTGAGAGTGTAGGTAACATTTTGTCACGGCTGTCACCCTCAGCTCTGCTCTACCAAACCCTTAAATAAAAAAATCCCCGAAAATGTTGAGTGACTTTTTAAAAGTTGAAAACCTACATCGTTGGACTTAATGTAATAACTCATCTAGTCTGACCCTCTTCGGTGACAGAATGGTCTAAGGCGTCACTCTTGGCAATAGACTGGTCTGTCGATGACGTGAAGATCGGGGTTCGAATCCTGACCGTGTGTGTTGAGGTGTTTTTTTTTCCCAAAATAGTTTTTCCACATATATGATAATTAATCTAATGCTGTAGAGATGAGGAAGGAAGCATTTTTAGAGGTAATCTACCCGCACTTGCGTGGAAGGAGAGTGGAAAACCATTTAGGAATCACCTGCACCCTCAGTGGATTCTACTGGGATTTGTACCCCGATCTCCCCGTCATCAGCAGGCCAATCTAACACTATTTATTAATCAAAGAGTTATCAAAAACTTTCAATAATACTTCCTTAAGGATTTGAATATAATTTATCTTTGTATTATTGATTAAACGCAATAAGAGTGTAAATAAGAAATTGTTATATTTTTTATTCCCCGCCATTGTGAAAACATGAATTTCCAGAATTCAAATAATGGGCATCCTGTGAAAAATCCAAACTGTAGGTCTACAAACTCTTACGAGTGAAGGTCATATCATCAACATCAACATAATCAACTGTTTCCAGCCTGTGTCCGGGCCAGTTTAGTGAAATTCCTCCGTCTTCCTCAATCCTTTCAGCATACTTCCTCCTTAAATTACTTCCGTCCTTCCTTTTTTTTTCTATATCACCGCGTCTTGCTACCCGTTCGTGTTATACGCTTATGTACCAATTACACTAATCGTTTTAGGGATCAGGAAGGTTACATTTAAGGGAAGTGTACCCACATTTGCGTGGAAGGAAAGAGTAAAACCATTTTGTAAAAACTACCCTCAGTACACCCGACCGGGATTCGAACCTCGCTCCCCTCGTCATCGCCAGTCTATTCTACTGTGACGGTAGCGCGTTAGTTCACGCGGCCACAGAATCTGGTGATCCCATTCTTCTCCTCTCACTTGCACACTCTGTTATTTGAGTAAAAATATCGAAACAAAAGATTGCAGTGATAAAAGTATTTGGTATCGAAAAGGAACATATCAATGTCAGTCGAGAATCTATACATCCCAACTCTACCCCCCCGTTCCCCCTCGTACCCCGAAAGTTGCGGGGTTGTGTGAATGAACACGTTCACACGGTGTGCTCTCAACGTATCCAACATGGGCTACATATAACCTTTCTCCGCTCACACGTCGCCAGAGAGCGCTCAAGTGAACTGAGGAGGATTTGACAAACTTCATTTGCATCATATAAGAACAAAGTAAGACTGGGTTGAGGAAAAGAAAAAGTTTGCTCCATTTTTTTTTTTAGTGGCGGTTCAAATTAGATTTTATAAAAGTTTGAAAGCGGTGGAAAATTCGAAACCGTATTTAAAAGAATAAAAATAAAGTTAATTTAACAGTCTTGCGGAGAGGGGGTAGGGGGGTGTTAAAGGGGGTTGTAAGTGCTTTCGCAACTTATGTTTATGGAGATTTGGGTACAATAACAAGCGTTAAAAGAAAACTTGACTAGTGAAACCGAAATCATTGGACTGCAAAAGTTGATAATAAAAACGGAGGTGTGTATTATTATTTTTTTATTACGATTTATTTTTAAATGTAAGTTTTAAATCGTTGTTTTTATTGTAAGTATTTGATAACTTCCCCGCACTGGTGGGTACGCGGTCTAAATGTAAGGTTCATTTAGTTAGGTTTTTTTNGTGATGGGGAGTTTGGGTTCAAATCTCTATCGAATGTACTGAGGGTTCCAAATATCCCTCCACGTAAATGTGGTTAGTCCTACATTTCTTCTCAATTTTACCTTACCTTTATCACTATAATAATATTGTGCATCCAAACTACAGTAGCCCCACGGCTTCTTTGGTGCTGACTGACAACTCACAGCTGACTTCTGACAGTCAACATTTAGGTATATACCTACATTTTGACTGTCAGAAGTTACAGCTGCTAAACACATGTTTTTTGAAGATCATATGGTTCGGCGTAGGGATACATAATTTGGTCTGGTAACTTTTCAAAGCTGTCAGTCAGCACCAAAGACGTCATGGGGCTACTGTACAACACTCGTAGCTCAGAAGCGGCAAGATTAGCCAGTACTAATTATCGTTGTCCAGGGGACGCCCGAATGTACTAATCGTACTTACTTTCCGTGGAGGCTCTTTCCATGTCCGGATGAGATGAGGGTGAGTATGAGGGTGTGGAACCAGAGGAAACACTTAGCCTAACTTCAACATAACTAACAAAACCTTTGGTTAAACTCCCCTAGGGGATAAATAGTCAAGGTACCAGACGGGAATAGAACCTGGGACACCCGAGTTAGTTGCCAGGTGCGCTGACCATTACACCGCGGGGCTGGTTACTTCTCTAATATCATCCCAAAAGGATAGTAAGAGACGGTGGAGGGGAAAAAAAAATTGTTTGTCGATACAACTTAAAAAAAAAGTTAACTCCAATAAGCATACCATTTACCCGAATTTGTGATCGTAGGGTCTAGCGAAGCATTCAACCGGTGTGACGTCACATTGGTGTGCCACGGGAGTTTGTGGGAAGATAAAAAATAAGAGAGATTTTTTTTAAATAAAATAAAAAAAATTAAATCCATAGACAATTTTTTTTAATAACACAATTACTGAAACTTTAGCTATTGAATCACATTATTAATACTCGCTATTTTAATTACACAATCTCTCCTTAAAATAGGATGGTGTGCCTTGGTAATTTTTAGCGTCTTGTTCAGTGTGCCGTCGGTTGAGAAAAGGTTTAAAATCGCTGGTCTAACGCGTCACTTTCATGCTAGACTGGATTGCCGGTGGGGGTGAGTTGGGGTAAAACCCCTTGTCTGTTTTTATTAAGGGCCATTAAAAATACATTTCTCACTTTCTCTCCATGCAAATGAGGGTACATTTTCTCTAATGAAAGGCAGGTGCACTATCTGTGTGACCAACCCAAACAGCTACCTCCCTCCCCCTTTTCCAACGCAATAACAGAGTTTCTATAGTTGTATTGCCATGATAAGAATCTGTATTTAATACTTCCTCCCGACAAGTCTAATTTTCATAGGAAAGGTCCTTTCTGAAAGCTAGAAAAAGTTACTAGATCTACTTTCACGTATTCATACGTCAATTCATATGATCTTCAGCTGTCACTTTTGATATATTTTATCAATTCCTATAAATAACATTAATAATATAGAAAATGTTCTCAATTGTTGACAACAAGAAAAAAAGATTTTTTGTATTTTTTAAAAGGTTCTTCTTTACCAAAATCCTACTAAAGATATAGTGTATTGCGCTCATACGTCAAGCCACGAACTGTTACTGTTTAGTGACGGTTTCAATGTAAGCAGCTGCAGTAGTGACCTTTCTGTTAATGTTGGACCACACTGTTACATGTTATTTAATTAAAAAGTTATTTCGAAGGCGATACAACTTGAAGAAGTAAGGCTTTAAAATAACCTCCATCCGATAAAAGGAACGTGAATTCTTTAAATTTTCAATATCATCTTACTTTCTCTATGGCATTCCAGTCCACCTCATTACACTCTATCCATATCTTGAGCTACTTCTATCCAGTCCACCTCATTACACTCTATCCATATCTTGAGCTACTTCTATCCAGTACACCTCATTACACTCTATCCTTATCTTGAGCTACTTCTATCCAGTCCACCTCACTACACCCTATCCCTATCTTGAGCTAGTTCTATCCAGTCCACTTCACTACACCATATCCATATCTTGAGCTAGTTCTATCCAGTCCACCTCACTACACCCTATCCATATCTTGAGCTAGTTCTATCCAGTCCACCTCATTACACCCTATCCATATCTTGAGCTAGTTCTATCCAGTCCACCTCATTACACTCTATCCTTATCTCGAGCTAGTTCTATCCAGTCCACCTCATTACACTC
>CABFVX010001922.1:0-15255 GCA_902151425.1 Timema shepardi | reverse complement strand
GGAGGGGATGGGACATTTACCTTGACAGGAGGGGATGGGACATTTACCTTGACAGGAGGGGATGGGACATTTACCTTGACAGGAGGGAATGGAGACATTTACCTTGACAGGAGGGGATGGGACATTTACCTTGACAGTAGGGGAAGGGGATGGTACATCTACCTTGGCAGGAGGGGATGGGACATTTACCTTGACAGGAGGGGATGGGACATCTACCTTGACAGGAGGGGAAGGGAATGGGACATCTACCTTGGCAAGAGAGGAAGGAGAGGGGATATATACCTTGGCAAGAGGGGAAGGGGATGGGACATCTACCCGAGGCAAGAGGGGAAGGGGATGGGACATTTACCTTGACAGGAGGGGAAGGGGATGGGACATCTACCCGTGGCAAGAGAGGAAGGAGAGGGGACATCTACCCGTGGCAAGAGGGGAAGGGGATGGGACATTTACCTTGACAGGAGGGGAAGGGGATGGGACATCTACCTTGGCAAGAGAGGAAGGAGAGGGGATATATACCTTGGCAGGAGGGGAAGGGGATGGGACATCTACCTTGGCAAGAGAGGAAGGAGAGGGGATATATACCTTGGCAGGAGGGGAAGAGGATGGGACATCTACCCGTGGCAAGAGGGGAAGGAGAGGGGATATATACCTTGGCAGGAGGGGAAGAGGATGGGACATCTACCCGTGGCAAGAGGGGAAGGAGAGGGGACATCTACCTTGGCAGGAGGGGAAGAGGATGGGACATCTACCCGTGGCAAGAGGGGAAGGAGAGGGGATATATACCTTGGCAAGAGAGGAAGGAGAGGGGACATCTACCTTGGCAGGAGGGGATGGTGGGGGGATAGAATATATACCTTGCCAGGAGAGGAAGTGGAGGGGATATCTACCTTTTCAAGAGGTAAGGGGAGGGGACAATTTCAAGAGGGTGGGAGAGTTGTGTGGGGGTCAGTCTGTTTGAATATTGTGCTTTCCTTTCAGCCCTCCTGTTTTTTTAATCTGAATATTTAATTGTTATTTACAAAATATCTTAAATTAATAATACTGTGCGGAAAATTACTGCTCAACACGTATTCATTTAAATTATGTCTGCAAGTCCTCGAAATATTCTAATCTTACAAATCCTGAAGAATTTTGAGAGTTGTTGTTTCGAAAAAATATCACATTTTAGATTAGAAAAAAATTATAAATGATTTTTTTCCATAATATAATATGATCTAGAAAACTGAAACGTTGCTATAATATAGTCCATGAGACTGAAGCTTACGAAGCCAGATTTTCGATGTATTTCTTATTTTTTTAAATAAAATTGGAATTAATTTAATTCATTTTCGCCTTATCCACTTTGAGAGAAATATGATTTTTTTTTTAAAAAAAAAGCTTAACTTTCTATGCACTTATTAATTGAAGATTAAGTTTTGTTAATTTGGGTATTATTTTAGTCGGTCTGTCTTAAGACAGACCTAAAAACAGGTTTGGTTCTAAAATAACAAAACAAGATCGCCTCCTACTGCTCCCCATACGTTGAGTCACAAATACATAAAAAAAAACTTAATGTTTTTGTGTTGTTGTTTTTTTTGTTCTTTGTGACTCAAGCCGTCCCACACCTACAAGAACGTTGTGCGTTACCTGACAATAGACATTTAAATAATTCAACCATTACCAACACCTTACAAAACAATGTGAATTTCCCTCTTTATATTTTCAAGACTTCCAAAGAGATTATGTTGACTTATTCACTACTCCCCTCTTCCCCTCTACGTAAAGGATTGAAAGGAATTATTAATAAACTCTTAAGAGCGTTCATCATAGCAGGCCCAACTCAGCTCACGGCTTGCGCGAGGCATGGAAGTTAAGGTGATTGGCGCTTTTCATTTGGCGCGGAAATGCAGAGCCATGGAAATAAACGGTTATCTTCAAGAATTTTTATTATTTTGCACATTTCATTTCGGAAACAGTTTGTTCAAGAATAGAAGCATGTTTATTTAGCTATAGTTTTTATACACAAACCTCTTCAATAATTTTAACAGTGACCAAATATCAATAAAATTGACATTTTTCAATAGAAAACTGCCGGTTTCATAACAAAAAATAAGAAAATGTAACAATTAATAAACATCGATACATTATCTTAGAAGGGGTGTTGAAAATATTAACATAAAAATTTCACTCTTTCTCGAGAAAACTGATATTTCCAAACGTATGATTTTTCAACAAGACCTGTCCGGTAGCTAGCGCCATCTTCGGTTTCCGTGATCAATCTGTTCTTGTTAGCGCGGAAGGATACTTTGGTCGGTTGTGAAGCCACGCCACGCCCTTCACCCTCCCGCCAACCATCCCACAAAATAGGTTTTAGACTTGCACTCGAAAGGGCCAACGGCCTTAAAGGGAAAAGAAAATACCAAGATATGTCAGAAATGTGTGTAGAGCATTCGTATTTGAATGATTAACCGGTACTCGAAATTTTCCGTGGTCACGATGGTGGACAAAGCGGCAAAGCTTCTTGTTAATAACTACAGTATGTCCCTATTATGAGAGAATGAAGATTTGTGCACAATGCTTAGCTGTGGAACCTTTTCAATTCAGTTTTTTTTATCCGTATATCATTTAATATTTGAACAATACTCTGTATTAGGAGCTTCTATTAACTCTTTATCTCAATTAATGTTTAATTAGAAATGATCCACGTGCGATAGTGCTGGTGTAAATTTACTATTTCTAGCCAACTGTAACTCAAGAGTTATTATTATTATTATTATTATTATCATCGCGTCCTACTACCCGTTCGGGTTATACGCACTTACGCTAATGTGTAATGGTAGGGTGATTGTGAGATGAAATGAAGGACCTACAGTTTAACGTGGGATCCGAACCACGGTGGAGGCCTGGCATTCCCCACATTCACAAGATGTCTTGTCAGAGGTGAAGGAAGGGTTTGGTAAACAGATAAATCTGTGCCGGGACCGAGGATTGAACCCCGGCCGCCAGCACAGAAGTCTGACACCTTACCCCTAGACCACCAGGCCACCGACAACACAGAGTTGATAGGCGTGTGACGCACGCTCTTAAGACTAACGAGTGAACGTAATATTTCAACTGACCAGGGAGAGTAACACAATTATCTTCTGTTTGTTTCTTGGTATCGCTATTGAATCTCCGGATGTCTGATACAATGCTTGTCATCGCGTTGTTCAAGAGTATTATTGATCGTTTGTGGTTTATAGTTTGTAACAATACAAATTTCATTAGCAAAACCTTTTAGAAAACGCAAACATTTTTTTTTGCTGCCAACATTTTTAATATTTTAATATATTGTACTAGCATAATTTAATATATATTTTTAGCACCAAGTCTTATTACCCGCTCGGGTTATACTTTTATATACTAACTACGCTAATGGTTTTAGAGATTATGAAGGTTATATTTAGGGGAAGTGTACCCGTATTTGCGTGGAGGGAGAGTAGACTTAAAAAAAACTAGCTTCAGTACACTCGACCGAGATTTGAACCTTAATTTACCCGTCAGTAACAGTCTAGTCTACTGCGAGAGTAACGCCTTAGACCATTCGGCCACCAAAGCGGGTTTAGGTATTTTTTGATAATATCTATCAATGAGACCGCTGCAGATATCACATATTGACCTGTACTAAAGGGCATGTAGGCAAAATGTTAATTTCGTTCAGCCTGGTTTTTTGGTGAGCAGGAGATCGGGGTTCGATTACAAGCTGGGTGCACAAAGGGTGTTTTATTTCCTCATTAGTATCCCACGCCATTCCTCAACGCAAATGCGGGTACATGTTCTTTAAATTCTTCCCACCTCATCCCCTCTTTCTTGGTGTGATTAAATTCGTACATCTCGGACGGGTAGTAAGACGAGATGAATATAATAATATGTCTAAAATGAACATTGTGTTATTTGTATTAAAATGATAGATTAAAAAGCTTCGCTCTAAAAATAACAACTCTTTAATTTTGGTTATCAATCAGATTTCATTAAAATTGATTTTTGTAGAAGCGGTGTTAATTATATCAACCAGTTAAAAAATTTAATTTCAATATAAATGTCCGTATTTAAATATTAAATTTATCCTAAAAAAATGTAATTCTTATTGAAAATAGATAAATGCCTGATAAATAAAGAGATCTAATCGAATCGTGTGACTAGTAAATTACACAAAAAATAAAAGTATCGACTTTATTCCAGTGTCGTAAAACCACCCATTACATCCCCCAAACACCCTTCTAAAAACATAACTCTAGCCAAGAACCCAAAAATTTGAATAATTTGGCCATTCCAAACACTGGAAATAATGTAACGTACGAAGTCCATTCAAAGATAAAAATTCATTTCCATGTTTCTGATTCTAGTCGGGATACTTTTTTCTTTCAAAAAAAAACAACTAATGCCCTCACTCATAATTTTTCTCTTCACCTACAAATTTGAAATTTAAAACACATAGATTTACAAGACTTAACATTGAACTAAAGACATTCTCTCTCCATAAATTTTAATCATAAAGAAACCTTGTTTTAATCTTCTTTTCAACCTTGATAATATTTTCCCTCTTTCCTCCCCTACATTCATTTATTCATCTTTTGACATCTAGCCCCACGGTTACCATAGAAACAACCCCCCTCACCCCCCCTGCTTTCATGCCCCCTTCAAATGCTGTCATTTACCAATTTCCACGCTATAGTCTCAAGTTAAAGCCTGCATATAAATAGGGAGAATTAAGAAGAATAAAAGGGGGTGGATTTTAACCCTCCGTGGTGTGAATATATTTACATTACCGACACTGTGCGTTTTAATCACATCAATGGGGACTCTATACTGCATTTGGAGAGAAAACGGTTATTTTTTAAAAATTACTCAGGTAAGTTTTGTCACAGTTTGAAGACGATATTCTAGAGATTATTTCGAACAAAATATCAATTGACAGGGTTTAGTGAGTTTAAATATTTAGGAACAAATTTTAACTAGCAATAACAATTTTAGAATGGAAACTAAGAAAATAATATTGTCGGTTTGAAAGTTGTTGACATCTCGCCTGTTGTCAAGAAATGTAAAACCAAGAATAAATCAAACAATAATTTCACCGGTTGTTCTCTACTGGTGTGAAACGTGGTCTCTCACCTCACGTGACGAAAACAAATTTAGCGTGTTCGAAAACAACGTGTTTAGTGCTCAATTTGCGCTAAATAGTATTATTATTATTATCACCACGTCTTACTACCCGTTCGGGTTATACGCACTTACGCTAATGTGTAATGGTAGGGGTGATTGTGAGATGAAATGGAGGACCTACAGTTTAACGTGGAATCCGAACCACGGTGGAGGCCTGGCCTTCCCCACATTCACAAGATGTCTTGTCAGAGGTGAAGGAAGGGTTTGGTAATCAGATAAAGCTGTGCCGGGACCGAGGATTGAACCCCGGCCGCCAGCACGGAAGTCTGACACCTTACCCCCTAGACCACCAGGTCACCCCGCTAAATACTAGATCCAGGGTTCGAATTCTAGTATGGGTGGAACATATTTCGTTGGTGAAATTGAGACTACCCTCTTTTACAGTGATGAGTTAACGGCTGGGGTCTGGGTGTTGTGTATTTTCTAGATTCAAGTTAGTCTATAAGTCATAGTCATAAGTGAGTCAGTTGGTTTCTTTAGTGCAGGTTAAGCACCTTAAATAAATAAATTATTTTTCTCGCGCAAAAGCGGGTACAATTCCTTGAACTTATACCTTACTCATCTCAAACAAATTAGCGTAATTAGGTGTTTTTTAAAGCACTGCGTCTTACTAATTGTTCATGTTTTAGGGCCTATGCATAAGTACTAATTACGCTAATGAGTTAGGGATTAGGTAGGTTTAATTCAGAAGAAGTGAACCCACATTTTTTTGGAGTGAGACTGGAAAGACATTTAGGAAATATCAGCCTCAGTACACCTGAAAGGGATTCGAACTCCAATCTCCCTGTCATTGGCAAACTAGTTAAATACGAGAGTGATGCCTTAGACGATGCGGCCACCGAAGCAGGTTTTAATGACTCACCTCGATGGCGTAATTAGCTAATGCACTAGGTTCGTGTTGAACTAGACTGCTGAGGACAGGGAGATTGAGTTTTGAATCTCACTCGGGTGAACTGGGGTTGGTTTTTATAAATGGTTTCCACTCTCCCTCTGAAAATGTGGGTTCATTTCCTCTATATTCCACCTTTCCTATTCCTATCTCACTAGCCTAATTAAATTAGTACTGAAGCGTATAACCCAAACGGGTAGTAAGAGACGTTGACCAAAAAGCAAGTCCACACATTGTTTGTTTCTAGGCGGTCTGTTTTCTTACCCAACACACTATAGTCGGCGATACAGCAAAGGTCCGGAGGGTAGAAATATCTGGGTGTCCGTCCGTCATCTAACTAATTGCCGCAAACAAAGTTAGTCGGGGCAATTAACTTCAATTGAAACGCGTTTCATACTATAAAATTATTTTTTTTAGAGGGGTGTGAAATTAAATTATTTCAGTAACTATTTCACTTCTAGGGTGGGAAAGGCGTTGACGTATGAAATGTAAAAAAAAATTCCTTAAGCGTATTTATGTATAGACATATTAAAAAAAACAGTCTGCTTCATCGGCGATAAAGCTATTTTGACGGATTTATAATCGGCTTTGACAAGTAGGTTAGCTACTTTTTCCAGAGGGGAAAAATAAATCACCAGTGAATTTTATGTGAAATAGGCCTATTCGATAAAAAATAAGCACGGTAACAGGATTTTCATTTTTTTTAAAACCTTTTGAAGTTTGAATAAAAGTTTTAAATGCATTAAGCTTTTATGGTGAACATTATATAGTATATATAACAAGTAAAATGTTCCATCAAATTACTGTGTTCGGCTGATGTTTCAATTCTCGATAAACCTCAAAAGGGTATTTACAGGGACCTACCTTTAGAGCTCAGCCCTTTTAATAAAAGTAATACAAACATATAAATTGAAAGTAATGTGAAGATTTTTTTTTTTTTCATTACTGTAATACTAATAATTTTATACTTCAAGGCAAACAAGTCGTTATTCAAAGAAAATATTAATATTTTAGAGTAAATGTAAATTTGAAATTTACATAAATAAATATTTACCGTGTAGCTGTGTGATCTAAGAAAAACCATGAAACGAATTACTCTTTTAAAAGTTAATCTTTGCCATTTTTTTAAAAAAAGTCAACATTTACAATAGTTATGACAAAATATATTTGTTTTAAATTTTAAAGATCCATTTTAATAGAGACCCGCCTCAGTGGCGTAGTTTGGCTAACGCGCTTGTCGTGTTGAGCTCGACTGCTGAGGACGGGGAGATCGAGGTTCGAATCTCGGTCGGGTGAACTGGGGGGGGGGCTTCCTAAATGATTTTCCACTCTCCCTCCACGCAAATGCAGGTTCACTTCCTCTAATTCAACCTTCCCGATTCCTAATCCATTAGAGTAATTAGTACTTAAAGCGTATAATCCGAACGGGTAGTAGGACGTGGTGCTAAATATTATTATTATTATTCATTTTAATAGAGGAAATGACATAGGCCTATACCGATGGTTACGCTGACAAAGGTGTCTTGTATTATTTACTGATGACTGCGAGGTCAGAGTTTGAATCGTAGCTGGGTGAAATGAGTTGATTTTTTTGTTATTAGCTGGCTTCCCAATGCTCCCCCATACAAATGCTGGTACAATACCTCTAAATTATACCTTCCTCCTTTCCGTCACGGCAGTGTGAATCTGAAAATTACCCGGACCGATAATAAGACTCGAATAAATTTGTAAAATGGCGATAGAATATTGTTATATCAGAAGAAGAACATTTTGAATTGAGATATTTTTTTTTAGCACGGCGTCTTTCTTCCTATTCAGATTATACATTTGTGTGGAGAGAGAGATTGGAAAACCATTTGGGAGAAAACTACCCTTCACACATCCGGCTTGGACTCAAACCCTAACCACTATATTCTCAGTAAAACGAGACTAAATGAACCTAACATTTAGGGCCAGTTTCATAGTCAAATTTAGTACGCCTCAAGTGCGGCGCTACACTAAGTTCATGACGATACCTACCTAAACCAAAATGGAATGGGCCGTTCTCGCATAGGAAACTGGCCCATTTCATTCTGGTTTAGGTAGGTGTCGTCATGTACTTAGTGTAACGCCGCACTTGAGGCGTACTAAATTTGACTATGAAACTGGCCCTTAGTCCGCGTTCCCACCTTTCCGGATGTCAAGCTTCCGATAGGAAGACACTTTTGTAAATTACAAACAGATTTTTTTAAGTTCCAAATTTGAAAGCTTTTAATTATTTTATTTGTGTTATTTTATAAGAAATTATAATATATATCAAAAGTGACAACTACAGATCACATGACATGACGTGAAAGTAGATCTAATAACTTTTCTAACTGTCAGATAAGGTTCTTCCTGTGAAAACTGGACTGTATATCTAGTGACTTTTATGACTGCAACATAAGATTTTTTTCTATGAAAACTGGACTGTACATCTAGTGACTTTTATGACATAAGGTTTTTTTGCTATGAAAACTGAACTGTAGATCTAGTCACTTTTATGACTGCAACATAAGATTTTTTTGCTATGAAAACTGGACTGTATATCTAGTGACTTTTATGACTGTAACATAAGGTTTTTTCCTATGAAAACTGAACTGTAGATCTAGTCACTTTTATGACTGCAACATAAGGTTTTTTCTATGAAAACTGGACTGTATATCTAGTGACTTTTATGACTGCAGCATAAGGTTTTTTCTATGAAAATTGGACTGTAGCTCTAGTGACTTTTATGACTTTAGGATAAGGTTTTTCCTATGAAAACTGGTATGTATATCTAGTGACTTTTATAAATGCCGGATAAGGTTTTTCCTTTGAAAAGAAAACTGTACGTTGTTCCGACAGAACCTATCTCGATGTATCGGAAGTAGGTCCTTTATTTAGTTCCACTTTCCTAATTTATTTTACTATAATATAAACATAAATGTAGTCTACATTATTATGTGAAGTGCTATGTAGTCAAGATTTTTATTATTATTATTTATTTGTACACATAATATTATTATATATTATTTTAGCACCACGACTTACTACCCGTTTGCGCTACACGCTTATGTATTCATTATGCTAATGGTTTTAGGGGTTATGGAAGGTTATATTTATAGGGAGTGTACCCACATTTGTCTGGAGGGAGAGTGGAAAACCATTTTGGAAAAAACCACCCTCAGTACACCCGAACCTCGATCTCCCCGTCATCGCAAGTCTACCGGCAAGGGTAGTTCGTTAGACGATGAGGCTACCGAAGGGGGTCGCATGTTTTTAGTTACTATTTTAATAGTAGGATAAGTATAAATATGACAATGCTTTATTATTAAGGAGGCTCTGGCCTTAACTTCATCTAAATAAAAATATCATCATCATTTTCGCGCTTTGATCTTTGAAGCAACAGATCATTTGGCTGTGGGTGACCGAGACACGCTGTATAGTATATTGTGTTGGTTGAGCGGAAAGGCTTGATGGGGGGGGGTCGGAGGGGAGAAAATCGTGTTAATGTTGAGTTTAGGATGGGGGAGGGAGGGTGGAAGAGTAGCACGCGCCATCTGGCAGGCACGAGGGGATTAAAAGAATTGAGAGGCAGAATATATATATAAAAAAAAGAAAATTAAGTGAATGTATAACAGTGACAGCAGGAGACCGACATTTTGGAATTCTGAAAAAGTTTTTTTTTCTTGTGTGTGTGTGTTTGTGTTTGTATACCACGTCTTACTACCCGTTCCGGGTGTATATTCACACAAATGGTGTCAGGACTAAGTAGATTAAATACACCCCTCTTTGTATTTAGGGAGGGTGGAAAAACCATTTAAGACTATTTATCTAAGTATACCGGGTTCGATTCCCAGTACAACCGAAAAAAGTTGTCGTTTGCGAAATTGGGGATTTCGCCTTACACGATGATTAAGTAATGACAATAGTGTTTGTTCTAGAATTAAGATAGTTTTTTAAATTGTGTACTAATATAATAATAACTAGCTGTTGCCCGCGACTTCGTTCGCGTTTTCACTCTTATTTTTTAAATGACTAGCGCGCCACCTATTGTAAAATCCTGAAACTGAGGGTAAAATTACTTAGGTTGTTATTAAAAGAAATCTGGCCTTATTCTTTGTTTACATTATAAAGGGAACTTCTGTACAAAATTTTAGCTTTCTAGGTTCAAGGGTTTGGGCTGGGCTTTGATGAGTCAGAACTTTTCTTTAGATAGATAGATAGATAGATAGATAGATAGATAGATAGATAGATAGATAGATAGATAGATAGATAGAGATAACACAAATATACAGGACCCTGAGTCGACCGTAGTTGTTGGTTCGATGTTTAGCTGATGGATTGAATCCCACACGTCCATCTTAGACTCGTACCTTAAAAATTAAGAGGGAAGAATGACCGTGAACACTGGATAAATCCTGGAAAGCCCAGTGGTGGAAAGTTACCGTGCCAAGCCAAGGGTTCCGGGTTCATATTCCCGTGTTTAGGTGTCGATTTTCAACTGATTTAATTAATTGACGGGTGACCTGGTGGTCTAGGGGTAAGGTGTCAGACTTCTGTGCTGGCAGCTGAGGTTCAATCCTCAGTTCTGGCACAGATTTATTTGATTTCCAAACCCTTCCTTCACCTCTGACAAGACGTGTATTAATCACAACATGTGAATGTGTGGAATGCCAGGGCTCCACCGTGGTTCGGATCCCACGTTTAAACTGTAGGTCCTCCATTTCATCTCACAATCACCCTACCATTACACATTAGCGTAAGTGCGTATAGCCCGAACGGGTAGTCAGGCGCGGTGCTAATAATAATAATTATTTGACATCCGCTCTGGTGGCAACATGGTCTAAGGCATCACCTTCGCAATGGAATGGACTGCCGATGACAGGGAGATCGGGGTTCAAATACCAGTCTGGTGTACTGAGGGTGTGTTTTTCCCCCCTCAATTGTTTTCCACACACTTTCTCTCCACACAAATGAGAGTACATTTCCTTTATATTCCCCCTTACTCATTCCTAGAGCATAAGCCTAATTAGTACATAAGCGTATAGCTCGAACGAGTAGTGAAACGTGGTGCTAATTTTTTTTTTTTAAAAACAAACACTGGACAGTGATTACGACTTTCATCTCCCCTTTAGACCAAGAAACACATCAATACGTCTGCAGTCCACCGATACCGGATATTTGCATTATCTATGTGGAAAAAAGATACTCCCCCTCTCCAGCCTCTGTCTCCTCCCCCCCCCCTTTTCCTGCCTCTGCCACCTTTCTCAGTATTCATGAAATAACCACAGCGTCAACATCGAATGTGTCAAGATTGTCAGTCGGGTGGCCTACATCTTAGGGGATAGCGCCACGCACATACGCATACACACACACCGGTTTATTTAACTTTAGAAAGCAGTCCAAATATATATATATATATACATTTAAAAAAATGTTTTCACCTTTTTTTTCTCTCTCCCCGGTAAAATGAAACCTAAAACTATCCAAGTGGAAAAAAAAAGATAGATCAAATGAAAGATTTCACTTCCCTCCGACTCACCCTTCAAACTACTCCACAAACCTTTTCTTGGACCTTCAGCGTCTTTTTTTAGGGGTGAGAGCACTCTCAATAGAATTGACCCTTAACTCATAGAAAGAAAGAAAAAGAGCAGGTGATTTAATTTTCTTTTACGAATTTTATTTTAGTGTAGATAAAAAGTTGAGTTAAGCTTTACCTTCCCTAATACACCAACCCCCCGGTTCCCTTTCTGTAAGGTTATCAGAAATTCATTACCTGTCAAAAGGCCCTGACACAGACTCCGTATCCGTAGTCCGTGGTCCTGGTCCACAAGAAAGCCTATTCACGATTACACAGTCCATATCCGTAATCACGTGACCGTTCCAACCAATGAAATAGTCAAGAGACTTCATCCAATCGAAAACTTCAAAAGAAACTCGTCTACAGCAAGAAGCAAGAGCCAATTAGTCAGCTGATCAATAAATTATTATTATTATTATTAGCACCGCGTCTTACTACCCGTTCGGGTTATACGCACTTACTCTAATGTGTAATGGTAGGGTGATTGTGAGATGAAATGGAGGACCTACAGTTTAACGTGGAATCCGAACCACGGTGGAGGCCTGGCATTTCCCACATTCACAAGATGTCTTGTCAGAGGTGAAGGAAGGGTTTGGTAATCAGATAAATCTGTGCCAGGACCAAGGATTGAACCCCGGCCGCCAGTACAGAAGTCTGACACCTTACCCCTAGACCGCCAGGTCACCCTGATCAATAAAAGAAACTAAAAGAAACAAACAATTGGGTTGAGAAAATCTCCAGGATATACTTAAAAAGTAGCACAATCACAATAAATATATTTATAACACGGTTTTAACTATCAAACTTAAAATAAATTAGCCGGAAAATGCGAAACAAATGTAGGTAGAGTAGCCCCATGGCTTTTTTGGTGCTGACTGACAGCTCACAGCTGACAGCTGACGGCTTTGAGAAGTTACTAGAACAAATTATGTATCCCTACGCCGAACCATATGATCTGCAAAAACATTTGTTTAGCAGCTGTCACTTTAGACAGTCAATTTATTTTGTTGTTTAAGATGGATCTCAACGCGCATGCCCATATTTACTCAGCTTTGATTGGTAGTCCGTATAAACTAGTCCTTAGAAAGTTAAAGTTGATCAACTTCTACGGAGTACGGACTTAAGTCTAAGGATTCTATGGTCAGAGGAGCAATCTGTGGCATCCATTTCTTACGGACCACGGCCTACGGATATGGACTGTAAACTTGACACTCGGAATAAAACTTATGCCTATACAGTTATTGTAGAACATTCGATATTGATCTAACATAACTTAAAGCTGTCAAAATATTACTTATTTTTTACCGGGTCTAATTACCCGTTCGGGCTATTCATATATATACATCAATCAATCTAGTATCTACCGTAGGAATGTGAAAAATAACATATGGGAGGAAATGTACCCATATTTGCGTGCAGGAAAAATGAAAAACTGTTTTGAAAAAAAAATCACCCTATTAAAGCATACCTTGACCAACTTCTGTGGCCACGTGGTATAACTAGTTCAGTAACAGCATGTAACACACATTGGTTACAACATGTAGCATACATCGCTATAAGCATGTTTCATAGCAACACTGTTTTTGGTCAAAATAAATCAAGTATTTCTTCAGTAAAAACCAAGGGTATAATTTTTCTTCACATGTTGATATCAACAGTTGTTGAATATCTGTCAAGATGTTCCAGAATTTAATGACATCTAATTCTCTTCATTCAAAAAGTTAATCATCTAATACGACTATGCTCATGGCAGATATTCAACAACTGTTGATATCAACATGTGAAGAAAATTAAACAATAAGTTTCTACTGAAGCAATATTTTACTTATTTTGGCAAAAAAAAAAAGTTTTGCTTTAAATATTGCAAAACAATGCCCATTTCTTGCGTTACCTTCATCCTCAGCTTAACATAAATTGGTAACAACATGTAGCACACGTACAAAATGAAACTTCAATTATAGTGTTTTTTGTGTTAATAGCTCAGTGAGATCAAGTAGGAAGGATCCCGTCTTTACCAAGAGCGCTAATACGATGATCTTTCTTCTTCTGACAGTTACAAAATCAAGCAGGACATGCAGCGCGAATGGCAGAATACAGAACCGTGTCCAGGGTATTATTATTATTAAACCCAATGGGAAGAGACCGTTGAGAATACTTTCAGCTTGAATCCAGTGTGAGTGACTTGGTTGTGCCGGCAAAATATAAATCGTATAAAGCCAGGGTGGGCAAACAGCTCTCCAAACACCACAAGTGGCGAATTGGCCAAAAATTGGGGTGAATTTGAATCTATCAGATCTCACAGAAATATAAACTTTTTATTGGTGACATGTGATGGTTATAGCTTGATATTTATTGTATATCATTAGAAACAAAAGGATTGTCAAATTTCGCATTAAAATGTCCTTCATTTTCAATTCAAACAATTTTACTCATTTGCGCCTGAGGCAGTTGTAACTGAGCAATTAAAGTTTACATGTCTTGAATAAACTTGTCCTAGCAATGTGTTGTTTTAAATGTTTGAATGAACAACTTTTATTTCTCAATTTTTACACGATGTGGCGAACTTCACTTTACAATCACCACACCTGTGGCTAAATTGAGAGAGAACAAAAACTGCCCACCTCTGGTATAAAGTGTAACATGAACGCGAGGTTCCAGGTGCCCGTAATTATTCACGCAACAAAGGGTCTCTCTACACATGTCTGAAAGACCGCGAGGATGTGCAAATAAATAAAGTGTTGGTGCGACAGAAACAAAACTAAACACGCAATTATTGTAACCATAGTCGAAGTATTTTGAATGATACAATTTTAGTTAATTGTAATAATGGTGTGGCTAAACCATGTAATGGCCTAACAATGACAACCGTCGTTCAAAACTAGGAATATAAAATAACTATCTCGGGCCTTGGTCGGTCGTTACTATTAATGAGCGGACCACGGTGGTCAATGCTAATTGCCCCAACGTTTTGTTTTTCTATGCGCATGCGCTCCCTCGTTTGAACTTAAAATATACCTGTGACACTACAGGTAAAAATAGGTTATAGTGTAGGAAACGTGAATTGAGGGCGGTGTTTTTTAAAGTTTTTACCGTAGGCTAAAATATTTTCTTTTATTTTTGCTAAAATTAATTAAATATTTCTCCAGTAGAAACAAAAAGTTTAATTTTCTTTGCGTGGTGATATAAACAGTTGTTGAATATCTGTCAAAAGTGTCCTTGAATTTAATGACAACTTTTTCTCTTCAATTAATAAAGGTGTATCATCTAATACCGCTATGCTCATCACATATATTCATCAACTGTTGATATCATCATGGGAAGAAAACTAAACTTTGTTTCTACTGGAGAAATATTTTATTTGTTTTAGCAAAAAAATGTTTTGAGGAAAAAAAACTGCAAAAATACTGCCTCTAACTCTTGTTTTCTTGTATTTACCTTTTGTTAGACAGGTGCATTAAATTTAATTTATAAGATATTAATTATATCATGTAAGCAGGTATACATAAAAATAAACTAAAATGTTGAACAATAATAAGACCGTTCCCCTTAAGGGTTCTTGTATGACATGTGAACGAATAATTTTTTGTTCACTATTTACACT
>CABFVX010001921.1:89710-135778 GCA_902151425.1 Timema shepardi | reverse complement strand
AGTTCCGGTCTATATCTCGAGTGGCGAGCATCTGCTCTTTGTTCTTTAATTGTTTATTATTCTTTCATAAATAAAACTAACACATTTATTATACTTAAGCCACTTTAATTCATAAATATTAAGTTGCTTTAAAAATAGAAATCGTAATTAAATGATAACATTCTTTGTAATAGTGTGAATTCCCATTCAGTTAAGTGGTAAATTTATGCTACACGGTCTGTGTTTTTTTGGTTTATCTCATATTTTATGTTGGGATAAACCACCATTAAGCGTTAGCATGTATAAAAATAAATATTTTAAAATTTCATAATAATTTTTGATTTTTTCAACACTGGAAAGTATTCAAATTATTCCTCTTGTGATTTATATAAGTCATGTGCTAGTTAAATTTGGTGCTTAGAATTTTTTTTAGTAATATCAATCACCTCTTTTATACAAAGGAAAGATAAAATTTACAAAAATATTTGAACTACAGTTGGTAGTGGTGTGAATAGCACTTTTATTTTAATCGAAAGGCCAAGTTTCTACAAATACCGAATAATACAAATTAAGTAGTTTTTTTTTACTATATGGTGAAATTAATTAGTATAGTAATGAAAGTGATGTTTAATCTGAGGTTATTGAAATAATGCTGAGAATTAAAAAAAACATTTTCTTGTAACTTGTAGGAATCAAAAAGATAAGACTTTTCACACAAAATATCAATATATTGAGGCAAGCTTCTTAAAATGACAGCACTTTTTTTATAGGCATTTTTAAAAGTTTACAAAAGTGTTTATTTAAAAAATAGGATTTTTTCCCAATATTTTATATTTTGTATATAATGTCTTAAATGATTTAAGACCGTTATATAATTTTTTAGTTAAAACTTAAAACCAATAAATTGTGATTTTAAATAAAAAAGTAACACATTATTAAAATATTAGATTAGTTTTTACTTTAATACCAAAAGTTATCATGCATAAATTTAAGTTTTTCAACATGTTCGTGCAACAATAGTTCACTTTGTCAAGTTAAAACTATACTAACATATATAATATACAATGTGGGATTTACAACATTACAGAGTTTTTCTATTTTGTTTTGATTTAAGTTAACTGATCGAATAATATAAAATTTGAATTGATTGTGATATTATCGTAGCTTCGCAGACTCCTACAATTTGTGTAATCTTATGTGGATTAATATCTAATAGACCCAACTTTACTAAACATGTCACACAGAGTAACTTAGTGTATAATTTAAGTGTTAAAATTTTAAATTAAGAAACTATATATACCATTATTTCTGTTGTGTTTGATTCTGAGTCCAAAATTTTAACCTTGATTTTTCGATTCCTCATTCCTCAACATTACAATCTCGATCTTTTAATTTGCATCCAACTTCACATTAAAATATGTTATTTATATACTGTATTATAATGTAATGTGTTTGAACAAAAAAATAACAAAATACCTAAAAAAATGGCCATGTTTGGTATGTGCAAATTCATTAGAACACAAAGGTTATGTCAACCAAGGAAAAATGACGTCAAATGGCTGTCTTAAATTAAACATTAAAAGGAGGATATAATAAGGGCAAGGCCTACACACTTACCAGAAAACTGTAGGTCTCAAAATTCACAATGAAATCACAACACACGTATAACTCGAATGGGTAGTAAAACGTGGTGCTAAATAAAAAAACAGAATAAAGAAATCACAACAAAACATATAACTATGTAATTTTCTGGGTACATCAGTCCTCTTCTTCAGGAGAAGAGCATAAACACAGACTAGATTATATGGCAGCATGGCTATTGGTAGAGCATGTAGCTTGAGTTACTGTTGTTGCCTGTTTACACAAAAAAAGGTTTAGAGTTGATTCTGCAGTTGTCTGTACAAACTTGTATCTTTACTCTTAGTAAATAGATAGAATGTTGTATTTATATTGTATTTAATTATTAACTAAATTATTTGTTAATATTGTTTTTATTAAAAATAACTGACTGGTGTGAGTAGACCTGCTTGGAAGAAAAGGAGAGAACATAATCTAAGATTGAGACCAGGGCGGTGACTATATTTGGTTTTGGTTAAATATATCAAGAGCCTATTAAGAAAGAACCTTACAATGACATAATGCTTACCACCCAGTATTATGAAGGACTAAACCAACTCAGATTTATCTTATACACAGGCTACAACATCCTAACCTCATCACCAGACATACAAAATCTTCCCAACAGTGCTCTTAGAATCATACACAAACTCTCCGACCCGCTAATCTCTGCAACATTCTGATTTACCCAAAATTGCCCAACCCAGCCGCAAACAACAACAAACATTAGGCCAAGCCCTGCAACAAACCAAGATGCAGTACCTGTAGAATTCCCCAACCTTCCACCTCATTCAACAGCAGAATCCCACAAATTGAATACCCCATGAAAAGCCACTATGACTGCTCCACAGAGAATCTTATGGACCAGCTGCAATGGTACTACCGCATTGCTGAATACTACGGCCTCACCACAGGAACACCCAAAAAACAAACGAATGGTCACTGTTTTGATACCAACCACAACGAGCCTGACAAACCAGTAACACTTCATGTCCAAACACATGATTCAGATTCTGGCTCATGCTATAGTACTAGTGCTATCGAGGGTTTTCAACCAAGGTGGAGTGCGAAAACGACTTTGAGTTGCTTTTCATAAACAAAAATGACGGTTTGGGTAGAGTAGATCTAACAGCTGGTAGATTAATTTATGTAAACCTATATGTACTACAAATCGACGGAGATTGAAATATTTAGTTTTAATGAATTTTGAATAGTCTTAATAGATAAACAACATATCAAGCAAAACCTCATCTTCTCAAAAATAGCCTATAGAAAACAAAGTACATATGTTTGATTATATAAGGCAAGGTCATATAACAATACTCACTTTCTTTTATCCTTGACTTAACTGTTTTTTAAGTAAGTACTTACTTACTGTCATGTATTTCTAGATAGTAATTACTGTTAATTTTAATTTACCTATTTTATAACTTAAAATTAATTGATTATGAAGTTATACTCGTTTAAATCTAATATGAGGAGTGAAGATGTTTTGAAATTGGGGCACAAATTCTCAGCTCATTCGTCGTAACCATACTGTTAAGCCTAGTCAATCATGGCGTTACTAAACAAAGCTCGGGTATCATCTCGGTCTTAAACATTGATACCAGGTTAACCGCGAAAACACGCCTATTGCTTCCCAGCTTCATAGGTGGGAACTTGCTCACCAATATCCAAATCCTGTGTATCCATGCTGCCATGTATTTTACTCTTTCCTGCTGATAAACCCAGAAAATAACATAATTATGTGATTTCATTGTTAACTTTGAAACCTACAGTTTTCTGGTAGATTCTATTCATGATAGGTTTTTACCTGAATGACAGTTCAAAAATCATATGTTTAGGTTTTGGGTTGCCAACAATTGTAAGAGATCACTGTTTTGTGATAAATGTTAAGTTTTTTAATCACATGTTATATTTTACATTTAAAATAATGTAAATTCAAGTTTTCTTACACTGTTTCATAAACTTTAATAATTTCTTGTCACCCAATTCTATGATAAAGGAAATTGATAAAACTAAAGAAAAAGGAAAATAAACTACTAAGAGTAAATTGGATGAAGAAAGCCCATCTAGGGAAAGAGGAAAAATGTGGAATGAATCTAATGCACAAAAGTGACATCTTCTTCCTTTTTAATGTCGTCTATAGTAGAAATAGTCACACACAAATTTTAACCCAAAAATAATAATATTTCGGCATTGTTGCCTTTATCAAACACAAAGAATAAAGAACAGAGTACAAATAACAAAAAGATTTGATTACTCCATTTTGAATTTAAAGACAAACAGTTCTATCAATTTTCTTTATTATAAAATTCTTTAGCCATTGAACTACCTCATTTTTAAATTTTTTACCCAATCTGAAACAATATTTTAAACATAATTAAAAGTACTTATTCTCTGTTTTGGAATGTTATCTATTATGTGTAATATATTACATACATTAATACCTTTTAATACAGGCATAATATTTACTTAGAAAAAAGAAAATACTTGTCATATATAAAATAGATTATTTTATGATTATTTTATTATATTTTTAAATGTTTAACTGAATAAAATATTTTTATCCATATTGTAAAGAACTTGTTTTCGTCACGTTCAATCACATGGTTTAAATTTGTTGGTCATCCTTTTGAAGCTATGTTTGTTAGATCTTTTGTGAAAGTGATGTGAATAATAATTTTTTTAAGTGGAATAAAATGAAAATAAGCTTTGAGTCTGACCTCAAATAAATATATAAATAATATTGGCCTAAATTACTGTGGTAAACTATCAAATTTGTAAAATAACATAGGTTTTTATTTCAGTTATCTAAAGTGACAGATGACATGTTAGTGTAGGGGTATATTAAGGATTATTTCTAGTAACTTTTGAGCAGTCATCTAAGTAAACTAAGGTCGTGAATGTATTATAAATGTGTAAGACTTATCTATCTATTCTACTTTCAATGTTTGATTCAAGAGGTTATTTTAAGTACATTTGTGTTTATGTGTTTTTAATGTTATATCTAAACAATTTCTACTCCAGTATCACCTAGGTAAGTGTGCTGGCTATCCCTCCTAATTTAAACCTTTAAGTACATTCATAATTTGTTAGTAGTAAAGGGAAACTGGAAAAAAAACTTAACTATGTACACAATAAAAAATTACCCAATTCTGAACCAATCTGTTTAGTTTATATGTCACAATGTTCATTTACCGGGATTTGAGAGTTAGAAAGCAAGGTATTGAAAATTGTGGATCCAAGATAGTCTCAATTCTTTCGATACTAGTAAGAACTAAGGGTATCAAGTTTGACATCCCTGTACAAAGCCAAAAAAAGTTGTTCCCATTGTTCAAAACCAGAGAATTTAGTACTCACCATCTTCGTTGCTTCCTGCACCTTCTTTTCCATGTTTTTGAACTCTTTGTTGACCTCGTCTATGCGTTTCTCGATAGCAATCAACTCAGACTTACAGTTCTCCAGCTGCCTTTTTCTGTCTTCTACGGAGATCTCTTGCAGAGCCTGACAACAGAAGAATCGGGATGATATGAGACACAATAACGACAGCAATGAAGGATAATTATGAGTGAGTATTATTAATTTAAACTCAAAACTTTAAGTTTGTGGGAACCAAAGAATTTTAATTTTGAATCAAATATGAATCTTTGTTTGGTAACTTGAATAAATTCTAAATAAAATATGCTTTCTAAAATCTTTCAAACTAAAACTGTACACAAGGCTAAGCTACTAGTATTTATTTTGTATGAATAGAAACAAATATAAAATATATGACATAAAAACTATGTTCAAACAATATTATCTATTATTACAAAATTTGCAAGTTTCAATGCATAAGTCAAATAATGTGTGCTGTCCTGTTAAGTGTTTTGATGAAATTGTTGATAGTAATTAAGGGTGTGCGAAGCTTCGAGAATTTTGAAGTCAAATCAAATATTAATTAGCTTCGAATTCACCTCCAAAAAAAGAAAATACTCCGAAGAAAAATTCGAAGCTTTGGAAAAAAATAGAAGTGTTTTCAATTTTAGCCATTCTGAGCTGTTATTTAATATATCATATTTATATTTACCACATGCAATTCCCAATCTAAACAGGTGGTTAAATCCCTGAACAAAGCAATATGCAACCCTTCACAACAAAGGATATGGGAACTGGACCATATAAATATCATCAAATCCAGACAAGCCCCCAACCTCAACCTTAGATAATTCCTCTCCTTCATACCAGCACACTTATTATTAGATTCAATATAACATTATTTATAGTGCTGCTATCTATACAGTTATTACATTCAATATAACATTATTCATAGTGCTATCTATACAGTGATGTCATAACTGAAAAACAGTCCGCTGTGGACAGTCAACCTTACAGTTAAACCAAAAGCATCAGTCTACTCTCCTGACCTGATGAAGCTGTCTGTGACAATGAAAGCTTGTCCTTAAAAATGTGTTTTTTTTAGTGGTATATCTAAACAATTTCTACTCCAATATCACCTAGGTAAGTGTGCTGGCTATCCCTCCTAATTTAAACCATGATTTAGCCTAGTGCTCTATACCACATAACCTCAATCTAAACAAATAAATCTTTAAATTATAAAATAATGATTATTAATGTATATGCGGTGCATGCTTATAATACAAATTATTATTTTCATTTGTTTATCTTACAAAAGATGGGCTCTTGATTTATAGGTTAAAGATCGATTAGTTCAATATTTTTGAATATCTATGAATTGACACAAAAGGACACGGTTATAAAACGACTAGTTGATTGTGACTCGAACATAATTATTATTCCACAATAGTTCTACCAGAATTAGTGACCATTTTTAATAAATGACGATCACACTACTTTTGTTAAAAAAATAATGTTTCGGTAAGTATTTTTTTCTCATTCTCTCTTAATAAATAACTTGTACATTTTAAATTGTTAATTTTGATGAACTATTGAATAACTATTGATAGTTAAACAAAATCAATAATAATCGATTACATTCATTGCCACACCAAGGTTATTAAAGTAACAGGTTTGCTCCCCATCACTTCTGGTTGCTATGCGGACACAACGCGCCACCACAAAGAATGTTCTAACCTTGTTCTCAACTTATATTATTATGAATAAAATAGCCAAAGCTATTAATTATGCTTTTAGTGAGGATTATTCCATTAGATATATTCTGATGGACACGAGAATCCAACCTGGGACCTTTGGCTTAGTACGCCAATGCTCTGGCCACTAAGCCATCCAGGAATTGTCCTGTGCCCAAGGTCATTCTTCACGCATATTTTAAGGCAGAGTCTATGATGGACGTGCGGAAATCGTTGGTTACAAATGTGTGATTTTTATTAAGATCATGAGCTATCAGATAACGCAGCCACCTTTGATTCGGTAGTTGGATTAATGCTGCCATTTGTACAATTATTGTAAAATATTCTATCATTTTATTTCTGACAAATTGCTTTTGCTCAGTGCACTTTATTTCATACATATTATTTAATGTTTTATGTATGTCTATTTATATGAAAAAGGAATAATTCCAAAAATTAAAACAATGTGTAACATCAGTAGAGTGTAAAGTATAAGAATAAGCGAAGAGAAAAGTGTGTTTGTCCCTATCTAAGCCTAACCTAACTATCGTTTCAGGTTGGCTTCCTTCACTATCACTTACTTTACATCACTGCAGTGTTTCTACACGGTCTTATACATTGCCAGTCCATTAGGCAATAATTCACCTTATTAAACATTGAAATGATAAGCTCTTACACTAGAAAAATAAATTAGTTATAGTATACACCATGCATTGTGACAATCACTATTTTATTAATTACATTTAAAATTTCATGAGTTGTATCTTATTTTTTAAACAAGCAAAGCAAGCGCTAGCAAATGTAGTATATATACATCAAATATGTATTTAAAACAAACTCCCTTGTCTTTAATTTGGATGTAAAAAAAATTTGAGTTCGAAGACCCCTAAAAAAGAACAGCTTAAAGATTAGCTTCATTGAAAGATCCAGAGTTTAAATGTTGTTGCACGCTTGCAGTTCAACCAAGAGCAAGTGAAATATAGTTGTGTTTATTAGTGTCATTATTTTATTCAAACAATTATACTCTAGCATCATTAAAGTAAATGTACTGACTATCCTTCCTCATTCAAACCACAATTTAGAATAGTGCTTTATTCTGAATAACCTTGAAGGCAATTAACATTTACAAATATTTACTGCCTTAAGTCACAAACCTGGACAAGCTCATCCTTACGCCTCATGAGATTGTTGGTTAGGAGGTTCTCCAGTTTGTTCTTTTCTGCCTCGAGCCTCATCCTCAGACTGAACGCTTCCTTGTTTTCCTGTGTAAGGCGTCGGATATCGTCATTCAACTTATCCACCTCCAGTTGGTCTGATACAGAGAGCTGTGACATCAGCTCCTAAGACATGACACAAGCAAGATATTGCAAAAGTCGAGTTTTCACAAAGCAGTTTGTGATTTTAATTCTTTAGTTTTTAGTTAAACACAGCTAAAATATCTGGTTTCCTATACCTAAGTATGACTACAATGTCTGGCTTCTTATCAAATATTAGTTAAGTTCATTTTAATTTGTAGTAAGGAGAATTATGAAATTAATTTTATTAGGAACATACTTGGTAGAATGACGATTGATTGATTGATTGATACACTTCTTAAATCAATTAACAAAACAAGTTATGAATATGAGGGATGGTTTATTAAAAGGGAGATTGTTAGATCAGGAAAGGAGTTACTAAGTCAATTAACAATATGAATGGATGGAAATGATAAATAATTAATTATTCAAAGAAAAAAAAAAGTTAAGTCAGGAAATTTAATCACTTATAAATACATAACTCTTCCTAAGAATCACCTCAGAAATTTTTCAAGAGCAAATTGAATTTAAAATAAATAAATAGGTAAAACTGTAGTTGAGCAAGGTTCTATAAAGCAATACTTTTTTTTTTACAGAAAACAAAAATTGTAAATAGTTAATGACTGAATTGGAGTTGTTATTACAAGATTGAGGAACAACTAACAATTACATGAATAATCAATTTAATAGAATCAAAGAAACAGTAAAACAAGGGCAATTATGCAGTTATAAACAATTGATAAGATTAATAAAAGGTGATTGATAGTAAGTGGCAATTGCACAATGCAAACAATTAATAAGAAACTAAAATGTGATTGATAGTAAGTGGGTAATTTGAAAGGTACTTAGTTTGTGACACATTCACATATGAGAATTGTAGAATTGAATTACATATGAAGCATATTAGAATTAAAATTTATCTAATAACATAATCCACATCGTTAAAATAAGTGATTATAGTATTATTTAGAACTTGTTATCTGGGTCAAGAGGTTAAAAACTTGTGTAAACAAAAGAGAGAATTAATAAAAAAATTGTTGTAGTAACAGATGTGTCATCCAGATCAATCAATATAGTTATAATAAGTTGAATAATATAAGTTGTTTAACTATAAGATATTGAATTCTTAAAAATTTCACATTGTGTTTTACTCTCTTCTGCTGAAGAAGGGGATGTACCCCAAACATTTCATAATTTTTTGTTGTTGTGTTTTTAATTGTGAATTTTGAGGTTTACAGTTTTCTGGTAAGTGTGTATGCCTTACCTTTATATCTTATTTTCAATGTTCAATATTATTTCAATATTTATAATATTTAAACTAAAAGAAATTGATTAATTCTTTTAAAAATAAAATTGTAAATTTATATATTTTTATTTTTACCATTAGACTATTTCCAAATATATATTTTTTAAAGTTTAACTTTGAAGTTGTTGATCTTAGTATTTATTTTAGCCTTGTAACTATCTCATAGCTGGCCCCACATTTGGACGCCATTTGTAACACCCTCGTAACAGTGAGCGCCATTGGTAACACTCCCATAACAGGCCCCTCATTTGGACGCCCATTAAAATGTTACTAATTAGCTGGTTCCACGTTGGGCCGCTAATTGTTATGCCACTATGTTTCGAAGTCTATTGCTATGGGTCCACATTGTGCCCCTATCGCTATCTTATATAATAGTTATTATTATTCCCAGACATTGGGCTTCACTTTTAGTGATAGAAATAAATAACGTTATATAAAGTTGATATTAGTTTATTTAATGATAATAACACTGATACTTGGTTAGAAAAATGACCATGTTGCGCACAATCTAAACAAGCACTCAACACACATCCGCCCAAGACGATGACTGAGATCACAGTGAGCTCTGAAATCTCACCACCCGTGATATTTCTCAGTCCAATAGAACTTACTAGAATGTTGAGTTCGCGAAAACGTATAGAAGGATACAGAATGGCCGAGAACCGAACACTGTCTCAAATTGAACATCTACATTATTCTGGGTTGTTCGAGAGCAGGAAGTTAATTTTTATAAGACTTTTACATTGCAATTTTGTTTTATTTTTTTATTTATTATTTAGCACCGCGTTTTACTGCCCGTTCGGGTTATACGCTTTAAGTACTAATTACGCTAATTGATTGGGAATTGGGAAGGTTGAATTAGAGGAAGTGAACACACATTTGCATGGAAGGAGAGTGGAAAACCAATTAGGAAAAACCACCCCCAGTTCACCCGACCAAGATTCGAACCTCGATTTCCCCATCCTCGACGGTTGAGCCCAACACGACTAGCGCGTTAGCCAACTACGCCACCAAGGTGGGTCATTCCAATTTTGACTCAACTTTATGTCCCACAATGAAGTTAGTTACAGTAGCTGATACCGCCTAACTTCAGGATGTGAACTTAAAAACAAGAAATAACTAGTAATTTCCTAGTTAGAATCTGGTAGCTATCATATCTGAATAATTTAGAAGAAGACTTGTTTTAAGCGCCAAGTAATAAAATATAAAATTCAAATAAAAATAAAATAAATATATATATATAATAATTAAGAGGAGAATATTGTCAATGCTTTCAAATATTCTTTAGGGTCAAATCAGGCACATTACAGCCTGTAAAGTGATATCTTTTTATTAATAGTATTGGTGATTGTGTTTGTCTTAAACTGCAAAACCATTTATTTTTTTTCCAATGAAACTTTGAATCTAAGTGAGAATATCTTTCACATAACTTTGTTTCAAATTATGCTGACAATTTTTTCTCCACGTCCTAGTATTACTACCTGTAGGGTTCATATGTTCTGAACATATTGAAAATATATACTGTATATCAAAGTAAATAATACCTAATTATGGCTAGATGTTTATATTATTTGTATGAAATAATAAAAATCACCATTTTTACACCCCTATTTTATGTATAAAATATAGATAGTAAATAAATGGTAAAATATTTTGTTATAATGTTGATTCATATTCAGTCAAGTAGTCAATCAACTATAATTATGTTAGGTTATGCCATTAATAGGCATTATAATTAGAGATCCTTCATAAGGATGAATAAATCTTTGAAACTTTTGTCTTGAAAAACAATGAACTTTTGTTTAAAATTCCCAAATATTTTATACAAATTAATTTAAATATAACTTTTATTAAAAGTAAAGAAAAAAATTATTACAAATTATTTTCTCTATATTAATATGTTCACTATTTTGAGCACTTTTGGTTTTGTGTTATATGAAATAAAATTATAGGAGAAGAGAATTAGCATCCCACTATTACACTCTGTCAATCAAACCATTGATAAAACAAATTCATAATGGAAAATAGAAATTCCTAGACTTAGAACAATCACAAACAATCAGATATAAATATATATATAGCAAATTACATTGATTATATTGATTTTCTCATTAAAAGAGAATACTTAAGAGATAGGCAAACGACCCAACAACTGAGATGAGGGAGAACTAGAAGCTGAGGGAAGCAATATGCAAACTAAACATCATTAAGAACCAGCTGACCCAACAGAGAAATAACTGTATGTGTCCTGATAGCTCAGACCAGGAAAGCTCTGTCTACACCAAGAAGGCTCTTTCACGACAAAGTTACACCGTCCAAGGTATAATCTGAAGACCACGTTGCATCACCATGCAGGATAAGTACACCCTTACTACCCCTGCAACCAGACTTTGGCTCTGTCACCCCGTGAAGAGCTCAGGGAACCAAGAGGAACTTTCCAACACCGCCGTAAAGATTTCCGCGAGAACGGCAAGGCAGACAGTAGGATTGCCACCCAAGAGAAAGATACAATAATGGCACCACAAAACCTCAACACCATTATGTAAGAAATTCTAGGGTCACTTCAATCACATAAAGTCACCATTCGGGCGGGCCCTCCAGCAGGCCCGGCTAGGAGCTTCAACTGCCCCGACAAGTGCAGCCTTGAACTGCTCATCCCAGACAGCATAATTGGTCTTCCAGGGAGGAATAAACCCCACTAAGGAGGCTTGAACATCCCTTTGGTCCCATGACACCAACCTTCTGAAAGTTGATGACCTCCGATTCGTTGGCACCCAAGGCAAAAAGAGCTGAATTACTTCTTAGACATGACCTGCATCAAGCTTGACATATACTAGGAATGATGTTATACTATCCATCACTGCCAGAAGGAGCGAAACCGATTTTGCTGCACAGAGTTAACATCAACTTGATAGCGGGATGGCCTATAGCATTAGCAGTATTGGGAAACGACCTAACCTCACACTATTTTAGCACCGAGGTCTCAACCTCCAGACCCAAGAGACTATGTATTATAGTTCCATATGTAAATTTGGAGGCTAAATAAAGAAATGGGTTTGGCCAGGCTATGCCTGTCCTTCTTGGGACTTTGCACCCACCATCAGCCAAAATATTATAAAGGGTGGTGCTTGAAGGCAGGCAAACAACCCTTTACTTACCCTAAGCTTGAAATGTTTCTATTAAATATTTATTTTTATCTACATCAAATTTAGTTTATAATAAGACAAAGAACACATAAAAATAGCTAATATGACATTAAAAAAAGTTTTTGAGCTTTAGAATAAGATTTTTCATACGTTTGATGTGTGAAAGCATGATCCATGATAATGCAAAAAATACATGTTCATTCTTAGTCATGGGAGGAAAAAAAAGAGAAATTAAAACTTTGAGATTTTTTTTAAAATTCTTGAATCAAGATTATTCTTAAAGATTTGAATGAACTCTCCTTAGATTAAATATATCTTTTTGCAATTCATTTGAATCTTGAGTACTACTCAATTCAAGCACACCATCTCAATAAATTGGCAATCTTGACCAGTTTTACTTTTACCCACAGTTTAAGCCACTGACCTGGTGTAACTCGGACTCTAGGCCATCCTTAGTGGTTTTCATGGCCTCCATACTGGAAGCGTACTGTTCTAATGACCGTTCCTTGGGCAGTTTGTACCGCTCTATCCCGGTCTGTTCCTCCTTCATAAGACGGATATCCGCTTTTACCTTATCAAATATATCTCTGCCAACATAAGACAGAACAGTGTCACAAGACTTCAAAAACATTGGTTATCTTGACATTTATGTAACAATATGTTCAAAGGCAGTTTTTGTTTATTTAGGTTGAGAATATTACTATCAATGTAAGATAACTGCATATTTACACAAATGGGTAACAAAGGTTGAGTTTAGAGGAAATAAACCAAAATTTATGCAGGAAGGGAGTTGAAATTCATTTAGGAAAATACACACAACCAGGATTTAAACACCAACCACTTTACCAGTGACAAATTAGACCATACAGGGTTGCCGACTTGATCTGCATGCCCATTGACACGAGTTTGTTACTATTCACACCAATGAATTTGTAAAAATACTATTTTAATAACTATCTTCATAATATATTTGAAATATTTTCAAAAACAATAATATTTACTCAAAATCAGTTTGGGGTTGGCTTGGCCTCTTTAATGGTGAAGAAGTGTTTACACTCAGAGCATGCAAAGTTTACTTTTTAACTCTGAAGAGAAGCTAAATTCAATCAAAGAAATATTATCAAAAGAGAATCAAAGTTTAAATATTTTTGTTCTTGTTTTATGTAGGTCTTTGCAGAATTGACATTTTGCCTTTATAATGATTGTCATTCTTAAATTCTCCTTACATCAAAATCTTTCTATCGAGTTAATTGTCTTATAAAAATTGTTGAGTATTGCATGCCATACATGGCACCACACATTGTAGCCTCTCATGCTACCGGTTTTCTTACATTGCAGATCTTCGGTATATGTTCAACTTATCTAAGAAGAAAATTGATGAAACAATGTAATACAAACTTTGATTATATATATTATATATATATTTATAGGGGTGTGCGAAGCTTCGAGAATCTCGAAGTCGAAGCGAATATTAATTAACTTCGGCTTCGGCTTCGACAAACAAAATTTACTTCGAAAAATTCGAAGCTTCGGCAAAAAATATACAAGTATTTTCAATTTTAACCATTCTGAGCTGTTATTCTAGTAGATTATATTCATGTTTACCACAGAAAATTCACAATTTAAAACAAATAAAACGTTGAATTATGGAATACTTACTAATATGTATGAGGCGCAAGCCTCTAATACAAATTATTTTCATTTGTTTACTTTACGAAAGATGGGCCTTATCGATTTATAGGTTAAATATCGATTAGTTCGATATTTTTTAATATCTATGTATTGACACAAAAGGCCATGGTTATGAAACGACTAGTTGATTGTGACTGACATAATTATTATTATTCCACAATATTTCTACTGAGATTAGTGACCACTTTTAATAAATGGTGATCACGCTATTTTCGTTTAAAAAAAAATAATGTACCTGTAAGTATCTTTTTCTTATTCTCTCTCAATAAATAACTTGTAAATTTAAAATAGTTCGTTTTGATGAAATATTGAAAATCTATCGATAGTTACACAATTTCAATAATCGATTATATTCGATGCCACACGGCCTGATCGATTCACAAATTAAATACGTTCAGCTATCTTCACCGCCACATGACCTAAATTCACGTGATAAAAATAATATTTAAAAAAATCAATATACAATTTAAAATCATATTCTTGCTTTGAATTTTGCTTCAAGTGAATCTTTTTCAATATCTGAAATGAAATGACCTTCACGTGTATTTGCTCTACTCAACAGAAAATGTTACGACGCATGCGCCAAGAGATAAATTAAAAACTTGATTGAAAGTCGAAAAAATTAATTTTGAGACAGAATATAAGCAAACATATTTACCCTTTACTGATTAAATTTTGTTTCAATTTTAAATTATACTTCTTTTTTAACTAAACGATTAAATGATTTATTTATGTTAACCTAAAAACTTGATGGAAAATTTGATGACCTCATGTTGGCAACATTAGACTGTTTATTATTAATTTATCAATAGTTTTGGTTAAGCCTACGAAAATGTCCGAAACAGAAAAATAAAAGTGAAATATGGGTATTTTTCACGAGAGCTTCTGATAAGAAAACTGCCCAGTGTAATATATACCTGAAAAAATACAAAACGCCAACAGGTGACTTATTGCTATTAGAAACGTTTTTCTTTTTAAAAGAATGCATATTTTTCTGTAATACCAAAAGATTTACCTTTTTTAAAAAATTTAAAACTGGAATAAAAATAACTTTGATAGCTTATTTAGAGCATGTGTTGCAGTTTATCTACATTTTATTTTAATGTGTTAGATTGAACAGTAATAATTAGCTATCCATGATGCCAAAGCAGAATGTTATGGTGTTTGTACACTTTTGACAAAGGCAAAAGCAATTGTGGAACATTACAGTCGTAGTCCATCCACAAGAAAAAGATTACATACGGTAATGGAAGAGATGGTACTGCCAGTACTCGAGTTAATTCAGTTTGTGGACACACGGTGGTCCAGCGAGTATAACATGCTTTCTCGATTACATGCTGTTAGAAAAGCTGTTGGAGCTGAACTTGCCAATTCAGAAAATAACATCGAGATCCTAACTGAAGTTGAATGGAAGCAAGCAGCAGGCATTGTAGAGGTTCTTGGGCCACTAGCTGACGCCACCAAGGAAATCAGTGGAGACAGTTATCCCACCTCTTCAATGGTTATACCCATCCTTCCTTGCCTCAAATCTCTTAAATGTTTTTATCACTAGCAAGAAGGATGGTGTAATGTTCGCAAGAAGTTTAGATAAGGCTTTGAAATCTCGCTTCAGTTTCTACGATTCAGATCCTATTTTCTGCCCATCCATGCTATGCGACCCAAGATTTAGAGGTGTCTTGATCGATGATATGGTGGCAGTAAACACGCTAGCAATTGAAGTTAAGAAGTTGAGTGACAAGTCATCTTTAGAGCCTAACGTAAAAGATGAACACCCCTCATGCTCCTCTTCTAGTTCTGGACTATGGTCAAGTTTTGATTCCATACCAAATACCACCCAACCGGCAATAGACAACAACAGTGAAGTGAAGGATTACCTAAATGAACCACGGGTGCCTATATCTGGTGGAGGGAAGAGGGTTCTTGAAAATACCCTAATGTCTCCAAGGTAGCCCTGCTACAAGTGTGTGCAGTGAAAGGGTATTTTCTAGTTCAGGAAACATTGTACCAGCCAGACGAGAACCGTTGACTCCTATTCATTTTGAGGAATTAACATCTTTCAAAATAACTTGAAGAGAAAGTAACACTTCTAACTGCCTGTGTGGATAATTTCTTACAATGTTTGTTTTTATTTTAACTTATAAAAACTGTTTGATGTTGATATAATTTTTCTTAATTCTTAATATTCGTTTTTTAAAATAAGTTATAACATAATCTGCCCTGAAGTGAATATTTTTTAAAGTTTAATTGCAAATCAAATGTAGGATAATATTATTGCACAATGTCACAGGACTGTGTAAATATTTTCTTAGCATATAACTTAGCCTAATATAGTATATATCTATATTTTTTATAAAATATAATTGTCTATTTACGTGCCCAAGTAAATGTCTTTTTAGTAGGCCTACATATTTTTTTCTAAAAAGGTTAATGTCTTATTGTGTATTATTACATAATTAGGCTAAATTGTAAGGTTTTTATTAAAGTTAGATAAAATATATCAATTTAATAGCATTTGAAATAAATATAAATATATTAAGGTTAAAAACATCCAGTTTTTTTTAGAAAAATAATTTGTTTTAAGAGCTATTATTAGTTGTTTAAATTTTATTCGAACTTCGATTCGACTTCGAGAATATTCTTGAATATTCGCTTCGACTTCGCTTCGAACTGAAAAAACTGGCTTCGCACACCCCTATATATTTATGTTCTTTTCAATTATTTATTCTATTTCAAGCTACTTAAATTTTCAAAGCTTAAAAGTTAATGTTAAATAAAGCTTTTTTTTAAATATCTTGGCTAGTGATTTTTTTTATATTTGAAAATTAAAAAAGTAAATGTATAATTATATAATTGGATTGGCAATCATGTTAGCTAGTTTATGTAAAAATTGGAGTGCATGAAGTTAAAAGAATAATAATATATTAAAATTTAAACAAAATCCTGTATTTCTCAGCAAAATAGCTTGGCACTTTAAGCACATTTTTTTGTCATTTCTCTTGGCACTCAAAGGGTTAAGAGGAATTAACGAAGGTTACAAGGCAAAACAACAAACTTATGGAAAGTGATAAAAACAAAGTAAAAAGAAAAATAAACTAATTAGTGTCAATTTAATGAAGAAATCCCACCTAAGGAACGAGGACATATGTGGGAAGAATCCAATGTCCAAATGTGACATCACCTTTCTTTATTCTATCTTCAATCAAACACACATTTAAACATAAATTTTAACAACTTAATTACAACAAAGTAAATATTCATTATATTAATTTTACATTATAGGATTTTATAATATATATTAAGTACTTTTTACATTTACAAAATATGCAAATCTTTTCATTTTTACCTGATATTTAATGTAATTTGAGTTTTGGATATTTCAAGATGTGCCTGTTAATGTTCAACTCGAACTATCAAAAACTTGTTATGTAACCTGTGTTTGATCACAATGCCTAGTTCTTTTATTTACTATTTTTCTATGCAAAGGCTAATTATTTGATATTTGTAGCTAGGTCCCAAATTTGTGAATATTCAAGGTTTTTTCAGATACAATTTAGTTTTATTCTAGCACAAAAATTTCCTTGTTTGTTTCTAGTTTTTTTAGTGTATGAAAATCCTGCATGTACTCACTTGGCCTTGCTGTTCTTAGTTTCAGTCTTTTGCATCTCCGACACAATATGGTTGATCTTGCTCTCAGTCTCCCTGAGGTTCTCCCGAAGTTTGGCCAGTTCCTCCTCACTCTCACGGATTTGAGCGTTAAGCTCACTGCGCGTCTTCTGGATCTCTAGGCGGGACCGGGATGTATTGAAGTACCCCCCTGTTAGGGAACCCTTAGATGACACCTGCACATCAATAGATCCTCACATGTGAGAACATTTAGAGGCTCAAAAATTCAAGATCGATAATTCTTGGACTTCAAGGTGGACTGCCAATAGCTAATTTTGATTTATTATTTGGATTGTACAATATAAATGGCAGCACTTGGAGGAGATCATAAATGCCAACCATTTAGTTTTTTTAAATATATCACAAAGTACGGAAGTGTGAGAATCACCTTTTCAATTCGAGACAAAAGCTAGACTAGAAAACTTCCTTTTTAAGTATAAAAATGTGAATTATGAATATTAAAATAACAATATAGTTTATAGAGTTGCTTATGACATTTGGGCTGATGCTTGCTTCGGATTATCTTATAGTTCATTCAAACATTCAAGATATAGCTCATACACCTTTTAAATGCAATTCATAAAATGGTGATGGCTGCAATGTATACCATTTATAATTTAATTTATTAATGAAATTGCTTATAATATCAAAGTTTGATAATGAAAATCCATATTTTAATGAAGGCTGTTTTAGGAGAAAAAGCTCTGCCTATTTTCAGGTCTGTACAGTATTATTAGAAATTAGGGGTCTGCGAGCTTGGGTTTTTTCATTCGAGCAGAACTCGAGCCAAGTATTTCAAAACGCTTCCAAGATCGAGTCGAGTTCATTCATAATTTTAAAATGTTAAGAGTATGTATTAGGGCTCTGTGAGTACTTGTATTTCAATCTCGAACTCGAACTTGTCACTTAAGCTCGAGCTCAAGATCAAAAGTTTTGTAAGCTGGTCATTTATGAGCTTCTGCTTGATATACTTAAGAATCAATGTTTAAAATGCAATAGTAAGCATAGTTTATTTAATTGAGATGTCAGCATTTCCAATTATAAATCAATTGGTTACTTAACCCATTGTTAAAAATTAATTTTAACTTTAGCATTAATAACGTAATAGAGCTTGAAAACCACTCGACCGATAAATTGATTCAATATTGCCGTCCATTTTGAATTACCCTTAATTGAAGTTGTTAACATATATTGTCATGACAATGCAATGAAAATAAAAATAGCTAAGAAGATTACTAAATAATTAAATGATTCTTTTTACTATTTTGACCTGGTCCCTTTCTAAGATAATAATATATATTAAATTAAAAATGTCATATCAAACATATCTTATATTAAATGTTTTCAAACTTAAGATATTTAAAACTTATATTAATAAATACATTTAGCTACAAAACTAGATTTGGTTTAGTTACTATTTAGTTATAGAAATATCAACATTTAAATTAAAAATGTATGTACTATTTCATATTGTTTGCTAGAAATATTATTTAAGTCATGTTATTTTTAATTTTAGAGTATCAGCATCAACTTTTATAACCATTAAAAACTGAAGTGGAGTAAATTTCCCAATAAAATAATGTCTAACAAGATCCTGTACAATACGCATGTGCAATTGGGCATAGAGGAATGGAAATGGAACAGAAGACACGATAATGCACAATTACACTAAGGAATAATAAACGAAATAAGAAACACTTCAAATTTCTAATTGTTTATGATTCTTACATTTTCTTAAATTTTAGAAATTTATTTTTAATTTTTAGTCTATCATATCCCTATTACAAAGGTTATATTAACACATTAATATTAGACTAAAAACCTTTTTTCTTCTTCTTTAAATTTATAAGAAATATTGATAGTATAAAACATAAAAAAACAATTGAAATACACTTTGAGTACCTATTTAAAGGTAGGGTAGTGTAATAAGGTAGAGCTATTTGTTGTTGTAAAGGTTGATTCAAACGTTTGCCGAGAATAGAGGGCAGAATCTGCCTGAGTGGTGCAGCAAGTCACACGTTGTATGTTGACTCATGCAACACTAACTTAAAAGAGCTGATTATAAAGATATTTTGTTTTCTAGTGGATAAACATATTTTTTATATCATTCTACCAACAGATGTTTACAAATTATAATGCTGTGTCTTGCCACAATCCAATACATCGATACATAAGCTTTCCATTAACAGGTTTTTTCAAATCTCCTCACATCAGCCAACAAAGCTGTCTGCTTGGTTTTGTCTGTAAATCACATGTGTTGTCAAATGCACATGCACATTGAATCAAAATGGTTGGTTCTGAGATTTGATTGGTTCTCCTGTGCCAAACATCTCAGGTAGAGCAGATGAAGTAAATATAAGTTGAACTTTAGCAGAACAACTTACGCTGATGAGGCAGAAATATTGTGATTGGCTTAGAGCTCGTCACGTGACCATGTTTCTGTTATACGTTAGTTTTTTTGGCAAATGTGTGAATCCACAGTAAGCCTCTTCCTTGTTACAAATCCAAAATTCTTATTTGTGGGCCAAAATTATTAATTATTTATTATAATACAATTATCTAATAAAGAAAAAAAAGTTTTCCTTATAGAGATATAATAATAATAATAACTACTAGTACTAATAAAGGAGAAATGGTGCCAAATTGTCGTATTTTATAACCATGAAATGGAGAATTTCAGGGTGTATACACTTGCCAGAAAAATTTAGGCCTCAAAGTCCACAACTTCAACACATTACAGTAATTTTTGAGGGGCTTATAAAACATTGACACAATAGTTTTTCTCTTTTCTGATAAACAAGGTAGCTGATGTGCCATGACAAATTACTGTGGTAAAGCTTTGAAACTTTGACTTGGCTTTGAAAAAATATAAGCTTAGACTTTGCTTCAAAAATAGTTCTGGCTTCAACAAGTATTAATGAAGCTTTGCCAATATAAATATATTTACAGCTAAAATACTAAATTTATGGCCAATTATTGGCACTATATGCTGTTATTTACTTTACAAATCAATATTCACATGAAAAAATCTAAAATGTTTTAATTGTAAGTTGTAATTTAGTAGAATAGGACAAAACATTACAAATTACATTAGAAACATGTAGTTCCATAGCCTATCCTTGTTTGTTTGTTGTGTGCTTTCAATGTGTCTCTTTTAATGATGATAAAGGAACATCTCCGAAAATTCAACAATGTGTGAAGTGTAATATAGTACAATAGTTTGAGAAGAGAAGTGTGTTTTTCTATCTGGGCCTAACTTAACTATCCTTTCAGGTTGGCTTCCTTCACAATCAATTACTTTACATTATGGTAGTATTTCTACATTGTCTTATTATGCATTTCTAATCCATTTGGCACTAATTCATTTTACCAAAGATTGCAAATAATTTTGCAATAAAAATGTTCCATGTAATTTTAGTGCATAAAGTTATATCAATAAATACAATATATTTTTTCAAGCTTAAAAAAAACCTAAGAGAAAATATTCTAGCTTTGATTTTACTTTGAGAATATTTAATAATTATATTCAATTATAGTTAACTTTGAAATGAAAAAGTGGACTTTTCCAGCCCTATTTCATAATAATAATATATCGCTAGAGGAAACTTCTTTTCGCTTTATGAGGTAATTGTATTATATTTGTAAGAAGGTATGGGAAAGGTGGATAAAAACATACAAAAGGGACAAACACATATTGTGTTCGTCCATTTTATATGTTTCTACCCGCCTTTCCTCTACCTTCTTACAAATATAATAATAATAATAATAATAGCATTATTGTTATCAATGAATAGATAATACAGTACCAACCCAAAATTATTTAAATGACTAGGATCCGGCCTAGTTTTAATTTTATCCAAAAAAAGAATAGCCAACAATTTTTATTATTTATATTTCAATACAAACAATGTACAAAATACCAATATATAGAAGTAAATCACCAAATTAGTTTTGATGATCATTTTATAAATAGTAACTGATAATTAATTTTAATCAAATATTGAATTACAATTTATATTTTAGCAGTTAGGTATTCATGATCTAGTTTTAACAATTATTGTCACCCCTTATATCTACCATTTCATTTTTAAGCATTTCCCCCAGAGGTCTGTTGTTCAAAGTTACAAAGTGTTAACCTTGGAATTACCCTCCAGAAATATTTCTCCTCCTCTTTATCTCACTTGCTGGTTCTTTAACAGTACACTTCCCGCTCCTACCCTTAGTAGTAGTTTGTATCTACTTTACATACATAATATAGGTAGTCAGTTATCAAGCATGATTCCCCACTGCTTATTTATGACATTTTATTTTCTTTAAGCCTAAACGTCCCTCAATACCACTTTTCCTAAATCCCCTTTTACCAAAGAATAGAACAAATGTACAAAGGGCAAGAGTGACTCTCTACCATTGTCAGTATGGCAAGTTTCCAGTAATTTTATGCTCAAGTGCAGAGCAATGAACTGAGTGAACAATCAGCTGCTCAATAATCTTATCTTAACAGATTGAGTCAATATCAGCTGATGATTGGCATCAGGCTAGACCAGAGACGGGGAACCTGTGACTTTTTGAGATGTTCGGTGCAACCTTTTCGTAAATTTTGTCAATTATGGCTCTTCTTCGTTTATAAATTATCCATTCTCAAATTTAAATGGTATTCCTACATTATAATAAAATTAAGTGTTTTAACTGTTGAGATGTTTAGTTTGTTGAACTCCATTCTTGAGTGATTTTATATTATATTGTATAATATAATCCTTATTACATTGTTAATATATCAGGTATGTTTGCAAAATACATATCTACAATTAAATTTAACGAAGAACAAACATGAGAAAAAGTGTAAAAACTGTTCCTGTGAAATGTTTTATTATTTATGTATATTTTTAGAGATGGGCCACTCGAACCTTCGAATCCACTGAATCTTGACAAGTATTCGAGATTCGAGATATTGGTGTTTTACTGGATTCGATGATCGAATCTTTCACCTCATAAACAAAGCATAATATTTTGAATTCAAAAATTACTTAGTTAGGCCTACTTGAAAAGTACAACTTAATCCGTAATATTTATTTTCTCGGACAAAAGAGATTATCACGAATAAAATAATTATTTAAAAAAAAATTGTTAGGTGTGGAAAATCTTACGTTCCTAGTACCCTACCCTCCCACGTATATGGGAAACTTGGACTCGACTGTTTCGGCACATGGTCACTTCTAAAACTTTCGCCTCACGAACAATATTGTAATGAACACATTAAAACTCTTCAAAAACTGAAAATCAAAACTAGAATTAAAAATAAACTAGAAATATGTAAAACAAATTATGTCTTTTTTTAAACAGAAATAAGAACACATTACGGATGATACAAAGTCAGCCACCCTTACACACGATATAAAGTCAGCCACCATGGCGTATATTATGTTTACTCGCCCGAGTGATGATTAAAATAAAGATAATGTTAATTCTTACTACCCAACTGGTTTTAATTATCTACAACTATGCAAAGATCCTCAATTTATTGCATACAATCCTTAAGGGGGACATTTTGTTGGGTTTCAAGAAAAATAAATATTGTCAACAGTCAGACAGCCATAAAACTGTTTATTTATCCCTACCGGCCCATGTATCGTACATCGATTGTTGTTTTAGAACCAATTCAGGTAATCTGATCACTTAATAAGCACTCTAGGGTTTTAAGAATCAAATAACGACTTGCTAATACATTTTTTATTTTTAAATTGATTTTAACTTAATTTTTATTATTTTTTAAAATATGTTAATGAAGTAATTGTAGAAATATTCAAACGTAATCCTGCCTTATTAAATGGGAATGAACATATTGTAGTCGAAAATATGTTCGTGTTTTAATTAGAATGTATTCTCAGAAATCGATATATCGCAAGAATCTAATATATTTGTTTTTTACGCGAAAATATATAATGGATGTATAAGAGAATATTAATAAAACATACTTAGGCATTATTGAGTTCACTATTTCCAATGTATGTTTAGTTGTTAAGCATGTTGTTTTAGTCTTTATTTTAAATATCCTTTTGTATATTTATTTTTGCTATCTTAATATAATAAAATATCCTTTAATGATGATTAAAGTTGATCAAATGATAACTAGGCCTAATCTGTTTATTTCATGTTTTTTATAAACTTAACCCATTCTAACAACACTTTTAAAAATAACTAAAAGACACTCAAATTTTGATTGATTTGATTTTTAAACAATAATATGAGTCTAGATTGTTTAATTTGGCTGAATTTTAACCTGTATTTTGTGAGGGGTGGTTGGGGTTGATTAAAATTGAAAGCATGATTGAAATAAATCTTAATTCACAGTTTAGGCCTTTATTGTGTAATGTAGGTCTATTTGTAAATCATTATAATTTAAAATGATTTGCTAGGATTCGGATTCGAGATTCAAAAATAAAATGTATTCGGATTCGAGAAATAGTGGATTCAACCCATCTCTAATTTTTTTCAAAACAGTTTTTCTCTATGAATATATAGTAAGTATATACGAAATTTAAATTTGTCCTTGTTTGATAAAAAGGAAAAAAGTATCATAAGAAGTTGTTTGCTCCTTTTGGGTTCCTAAAAAGACATTAACTTATATTTGGTTAAAGTATGTCTTTATAATTTTGCCAAAATTTTACTGTATGTTTAGTGTGTGACCTTATGAGGTATCCTTGAAGTGACATGCAACCTTTCAATGTTAACAGATTCCCCTACCTTGGTCTAGACCTTGTATGTATTGTGACATCCAAATAGTTAAAACAGATTAGTAAGTGTGCTAGTATAAAAATAGGAGTTAACTTAATTGAAAAATTTCCCATTTAGAAATCAAAAGCATTAACTTAAATATTTTATATAAAAAAATTATTAAAAACTAGACCACAGAAAATTAAATAAAAAAATATGAAAATTAAACATTTCCGTAACTAAGTTGAGTGGCTCTCACCTGATCCCCCTCCAAAGTTACACAGTCCAGGCCACTCGTCTTGGCCAGATGGGTGGCCACTTCCAGATTGCGACAGATCAAGGTCTTACCGAAAATATAGCGCAATGCTTTGTCGTACTTAAGCTCGTAGTTCAGCTTGGTCACCATTGGAATGGCATCCTTAAAGAAGGGAAATAAATTATTTTATATTTTGGGTAATTAGAATGCACTTACTGAATCAAGAAATTACAGGCTTACCTCACATTAATGTAAACGATGGGTCCAGGTAAATACCTATAGTGAAAATGTTCTTAAAGGGAAGCAATTTTTTTTTCTATTTAACGATGCATGCACTGCACTGAAATATTCATATACACACATCAGATGTAAATCATATTCACTTGATCATAGACAGAGCTATGAAGTGAATAATGTCTTAAAAAAACAATGAAGGACAGCAACACAGGTACACAAGAAGCTGGAAACGATTGGGCAGTGATATCATGATGTTAAATGTTTGTTCTTACAAAGCAATCATCCACAATCTGGGGAATGGTGTCAATGGGAATATGTCCAGTTTGTACTTGCAAGTGTGTGTGAAGGGAAGGTTTATATACCTGTATGCCTGTATATCAGCACTAAGGGTCTGGAAGCTAAATTTTTAAAAATATAGTTTATCAAGAGTGAGATTTTCAAAAAGCTACCGGGTATCAAATCAACCTACAAATTCATTTTAAAGATTTTTGAAAGTAAATACAACACATAGTTGAACTTATGTTGAGAAATTTATATAATTTTAACACAAAATTATGTAAATAAAAACCCAATTAATTAAAAGATAACCTTTTAAAATACACTAGCACACATATTTAAAACAAAATAAAATATTACATTTAAACTAACAATTGCATTTTTTAAATGTAAAAATAGCATCTTTAAAATCTAAAATAAATTGTGATAGTAGCCAAAAAACTAATCATGCCATTAAATATTCTTTAAGTAGATCTATAGTTAAAAAAAGAGTTATAATAAAGAAAACAAGTTTGGGTTTTGGGTGGGCAGATTTGGCAATGTATTTTATAAACCTCTGTCAATTACACTGGCCATCTAAAGTTGAACTGTTTACTTGATGCCAACCATCTAACTCAAAGAAGTTATAACATTTTAGGAAATTCCAGAGATTTATTTTCTTTACTCTTTTGCACTGCCATGCACTTGATATGGTCTTGAACAAAGCTATTTGTGTTTTTACCCCTACCAGAAGATGCCTTTCTATTAAGGCGTGCGGATGATTTTTTGATTACGAATATTTTTGAATCAAATAGGAATAATTTTTAGTTTGAATAATTAATAAAATCTCGGGACAAATTGGTGTAACTCACTTGTATATATTCAGAAGAAAGTAATTTAAAATGTATTGTCACTTAAATTCAAAACTTTCTATGGGGAGTGAAGGATGATGGAAGCAGAGGGGAGGGTGGATAAAAAAAACCTCATCATGTTAGACAGACAGCAACATTATAAATATACAAGATCGCTTTCTAAAAAATTATGAATTACATAACAAGTTTAATTTTAAAAAATAAGTTGGCCCAATGGCTAAATAATTTTATAATAAATGGAAATGACAAAACTAAAGAAAAAGGAAAAATAAACTACTAAGAGTAAATGTGATGAAGAAAGCCCACCATTCTTCCTTTTTCCTCTTTCCCTAGGCAGGCTTTCTTCATAAAATTTAGCCTTAGTAATTTACTTTTCTTTTTTATTTAATTATATCAATTTCCTTTATTATAGAATTATATAACAAAAATTACATGAATTAGAATTAACAAATATTAATCCAGTGCTATTATTTTAAAGCTAGCCTACAAATAAAATTGAGTAGGACTTTAAACTTAATAATAATTGATTAAATAGGCTCCTCAACAATTTAGCATGGTGGTTAAATATCTTGTTTTAAATTTGTCTGTTATTTTATTAAACTCCTTCAAGTAAGATCTCCCTGTAAATACCATGTAAATATTAATACTTTAAATCTGATTAAAAATAATTATTATTCAATATAACTTTTTGTTTGTTCCAGTTATAAAGTGATGCAATAAGATGAAAAAACAAAAAGTAGAGTACTGTATAAAAGATGAATAGTTATTGATTAGCTTGCCTTGTCCAGTTTGAGATTCACCGACCCTTTTGGTTTGCTGAGTTAGAATATGAAGGAATAGGAAGCACGGGGTTAGTTCAGCGGCATCTCTGGACACTCAAGGTTTTTTGAGGAGCGAGGTTACTTTAGCAGAAGTAACAATACCTGATTACCGGTCTAACCATTGTGGCAGACACACTATTTTAGCATGACCCTATGTCGACCTGTATCCTAATGATTGGTAAACTATTTTCCCTCCTGTACTTCCAACTCTCAAAATGGGGAGACACTCAAAAATGACGGGACACTCTCCACTAAATAAAATGAAAATAAGCCAAACAAAATATTCCAAAGTCATTTTACAATATTAAATATATAAAGCTTTAGAGACTGAATCTTTTAAATGATTGCGATTGGTTATTTAGCAAGATTACACCATGCAGATGATTGAATCAAAATAAATATAAAGAACATTGTAATCAAATCTTATTAATGGTTGCTTATTTTTGAATATAAACTGCATACCAAGGTCCTTTGCAGGATCCTGAACTTTGTGAAAAAGGACTTTACTTAAACTCAGGAAGGAAAATCTATTTTTCATGATAAATTAAAAAAACAATATTCATATGAATAACAAGAACAAGTTTAAAAATTAAGAGTAAGCGTTTCTAGACAAAACACGTTTAATTTTAATATTGCGTCACTAATAATATTTATCTTAAGTAACTTAGTATGTCATAATCATGATTAAGTAAGATTGTTTGCACAAAGTGAAAACGTGCAACCACAGGTTTTATAATGTTTACTCTATGAACATCAAACATTACCGGATTGAAAAGTAGTTTATTAAACGAAATATTAATATGAGCTAAAAAACTAAATACATATCAGGCAAGAACATACTATAAACAGAACTACCAACATATGCATAAAAATGTACCAGTATTAATAATAAATAAATGTTAAATTGCTATACCAACACAAAGTACGCCTAGGCCCTAGAGTATAGTATTCCAGCTGTTATATAAACCTCGTGCAGCAATTACATAAAATAAAATTAATAGCCTATATATCATGAAGGCATGAAACTAGGGATGGGACCTAAAATCCTTTGAATCCAGGATATTAAAGAAAATTTCTGATTTGAGCATCAAATCCTCAATTTCTCTTCACTTATAATGTATATATAATATAACTGTGTTCTTTTTTCATTGTAAAAGCCATATTGTGTTTGTTACTTTGATATGTTTCTATCCATCTTTCCTGTACCTTCTTTCAAATATAATACAATTACCTCATAAACTAAAAAGTGGTGTTCCTCATAGAAATATACTAGAGGTGTGCGAAGTTCACGTTTTCAATTCGAAGTGAACCCAAATCGAATGTATAAAATATTCTTGAAGCTGAATCGAAGTTTGATTATTTTCTTTTAGATATTTTAAACTTGCAAAAATAGTATATATATTGTGGTTATTTATAAAACTTAATTCACTAAGATTACTGAGAAAATATTTTATTGCGCCATTCATTATTTGTAATAGTTTGTGTTAATCTGACAAATCAGGCTATTATCACAACTTACAATTAAATTAATTTTTTTTTTCCATATGAATCTTAATTTGTAAAGTGCAAAACAGTTCAGAATGGCATTCATTAATTGAACATAAATTGGGTATTTTAGTTGTTTTTATTTTTATTGACGAAGCTTGGAAGCCAGAATTTGTTTAAAAGTGAAGTCGAATATGATATTTGTTTCGAGGCCAAGTTGAAATTTCGAAGCTTCGCACAGCCCTATGATATATTATATATTCACATCTAATGTCCATTTATTTTGTTTGTCCTTTATGTTATTCCTTTTACATGTTTCTATCTGGATGTCCGATGATTATTTAAATTTTCCTTTCTCTTCTTTTTGTGTTTTTTTGGTTTCCTCTTTTAGGAAGTTGCATTGCACATTTCATATTACCTTCTGATGAGTTCTGATAGAATTAAACCTAGGTCAGGGGATTGGTGGTAACTAATGATATTCTTCAGGAGACAGTCATTACCTCTTTGTCAAATGGCAGTAATATAAAGTGGGAACTGTGTTCTTATTTTCGTTGTAAACACCATATTGTGTTTCTTTTATAAGTTTCTATCCACCTTTTCTGTACCTCATTCCAAATATAATTAAATATCCTTTAGGTATGAACCCCTTTAAATGTTCTTTAGTTATGATACTCCTTAAATATTCTTTATGTTTTAATCCCCTTAAATGTTCTCTAAGTTTGTTATCCTTTAGATATTTTCTATATTTGAAACCCCTTAAAACTTCTATGTTTGAATGCCCTTTTACATCTTCTAAAATTGACACCCCTTAGAGGTACTCTTTGTTTGGTTCAACAACAGATGCTCAAAAATGGTTGACCTTGGCAAGATACTTCCTAACCCCCTCCCTCATTACCAAGCCACAAAATATGGTTAAGGTAAAATATATCTCTGCCCTTCTCTAAATATTTAAAGCTCTTCTTCTCTTGGAACATAACAAATAACTGTTGTATAAATCAGAGCTTTCCAACTTATTTGTTCAACCATTGACCATTCCCTTAAGTTTGCTAGTGAAAAAAGAAGATCTACAATACAATAAAAGATTGAGCCAGCAGTATTTGTTGGAGCATTAAATACACTTTATTTCCCAGCCAAACCCTTGCCAAGAAAGGGTCTTCCCCACCTGACTCTCAGGAATGGATAAATTCCCAACATTTTCCCAGATCGGCGATCCTGTCCACCCCTACTTTTAAACTAGCTTAACTCTATTAGAGATAGAGCAAGCAGTCTCCTGATTGTTCATTATTAATCTCATTAACAACACATTTTTCATCCATAGCTAGAATCAAACCCAGGATCCTTAACCAAGTAGACAGAGGCCCTATTGACTGAGCTGAGGAAGTTGTATTCATACATTGGTATTAGGGTAGTTCTGCTCCTTGACGTGGAGTCTGTTCAGCGGCATGAATGTCACCTCCCCAGGAAGCTTCTGTCGGTTCATCTCTTTCAAGATCTGAGTTCCCACCTTGTCTGAGTCCACAATATGGTGGAAAAGTCTGGAAACAAGAGAGTAATTTTGTTCATAGTTATACATATGTGAATGATTTAATCAGACATTTTATAAGAGTAACCCTTAGAGATGGCAGAAATTTTAACTTAGACTATAATTTTATTAATATCAAATTATTATTAGTATTATTAAAAAACTGTTTTTATACTTGATATTGACATCTAATCTATATAAACTACTTAAGATTTTTAATAAATATGGAAACTACAAAAGGAGCTTTTTTTTTATTACTAAGCAATGGTTCTCAATTTAATGCTTGGATAAAGAGAAATAATATATTATATTGATGACACTAATTTTTTATAGCTATGTACTTTTGAATCAAAGTTATCCTGAATGACATTTATATGTAATAAGCTCTGTAACTAAATTACAAGTTAGCACAATGCAATTATTATTTGGGATGTATTCAAGTCCTTTCACAGGTATGTATTTGAACATAATGTAAATTACACATTGATACGGGTTTTTTTTCACACATATAGGTGTAATTTTCAACTATATTTAAAATATTTATGGTAAATTATTGTTAGATAAATGATATTTTAAAAATTGAGTAGGCTCTAGTACTAAATTAAAATAAATAAATGTATATTTATACTATTAATTTCATGATAGCACGTTTGCCTACTGAATTGTGGACTTTGTGTTCATTCCCAGCATATCTGAAATAATTATTGTGGTGAAATTAGGTTTTCCCACCTACATAGTGATACATTGACGGTCGGGGAACTGGGTGTTCTATATTTTATATGAATATGTTTGGGTGTGTCATGTTCTGATTCAGAATATTTACGTTTAAAGTATAAGGTCCATCCATGTACATGTATTTAAAATTAAAACTAAATAATATGGCAAAAAGGTATTAAATTAGTTGGAAACTTGAACTTATTTTTAGTAGTCTTATGTTCTATCGATAGAACGGGGAATGAGTATAGGAGGTTCATAATTATATGTTTACGTTTATGAAACTTCGGGTATGGGAAATTGTGTCGCATATGAATGAGAGCATTGTGTATCATCCTGAACTAAAGTATTTTTCCTCAACACAATGATTTCACACACACAATTTTAAGAGCATAAAGCATTGTTTTTCCATCTCTATATATATCAGGGTAGTAGATTTTGATACATCCCCTAAATTTCACACCATTTTTATATGAAAAATCCTTATGTCCATGTGTTTTGAGTTTAGGAAACACTCAGTAGATGACATATTATAAATAAAAATACTCTTGTAGTTAAAAAGGTATTGTAAAAAAAAAATATTATTAACTAAAGTAAGAATATTTTTAAGTGCAATATTTATATAGACTCAATTATTAACTTTCCAGATTTTCTCGTTGCACCATAGGGTGCCTTGGTACCCCAATGGGAACGTCTGGCTTAGACTAAAGAGAAGTGATTCCCACCCAAACTGTGGTACTTTTACCTCAATAGAAACGCAACGTAACATTGAGTTTTATGAATCATAAAATATAATGTGAATAAAACATACAGTACTTCTAAATTTAATTAACCATATTTAAAACAATCACCCAAGTATTTAAGTAAATTATGCATATTAAAATACTTAAAAATTAATTTTAAAGATTTTTGAATGTAAATACAACACATTTTACTCCTAAATTTAACTAACCACATTTAAAAAATTCACCCCCGTATTTAAGTCTGATGGACAAATTAAAGCAGATTTTGACATAAAGTAATGGCATTTATTAGACTTTCTTTTCATCTATTAAGGTTTTATTTAATTTACTGCTAGAGCTTTGTTAACATTTGGATTAAACATTTACAATTTGCAAGACAACAGATGTGTAAGTTTTTGAACCTCCCTCCCCACCCAAAATCTCTACTTAATTTAAGGATGGCCCTTTAGGCCATGACCCCCAAAATGGGCACACAACTTACCAAAGCTTGTGAAATAGTGGTGTAAATTATTTTTTCAGGTTTCACAATCTAAGGAATAATAGCGCTCCGAATTGTACCCCACGTTAATTCACATCTAGTTAAGATTTAGGACTAAAAGAACTCAACTCGATTGGGATTCAAACTGACCAACTAACCACGTGTGATTGGTCAAATTGATTTGGCGTACTTGACACTGCTTGAGGCCTCCAATAGAACAATGCCATATTTTTCCCACTCTAGTATTTTGTCACTATTGATAATCCCCAGACCAAAGGTTCACTTTTTTTTTTGTTCGTAGCCCCTTTTCATGAGGCAAAATAACTACCGAAATCGGGCAGTAATAGAGTTATGTTGAGATTTTTATACGCTAATGTCAGTAGTTTTGGATCAAATGAGAAATAAAATTAATAAAAAAAATTATATATATATGCCAAAAAATCACCAAGTTTTACTTCTTGTCCAGGTTGAATGAATGTATATTAATTACGATATTCGGGTGGTGGTGATGAAGTTAGAATTAATTACAGGAAATGTACCCACATTTGCAAGAGAAGGAAACAAGTGAATAACATCTACCCAAAATACCTTCAGTAGGGATTTGAACCCTCTACCTCTCCGTCAATGACAAACCAGTCTAATGCGCTAATGTGAGAAAGGCGCTTTCTTAGAGCATCTGACTACCAACGCGGTAAATTGCTATTTTTGAGAACTTATATGAAAAAGTCATTCAGCACATTTTATTACCCATCCAAACTACCCAAAGATTTACACTAATGGGAGGGATAAAGAAGTTAAATGTCGCCGTATGCTGGGAGGCATGTGTACAATTTCAAAGGACTGTATTTTTCCAATTTTTCCACAAAACCATGATTTCACTCTTTCCCTTTTAAAGTCTAAACATTCATACACATAAAGAAAATATTGTAATCGTCAACATTTTTGGACTCTAGAATTACCCGGCCAGTTTTAGGCTTATTTCGGATGTGGCTGGGATGGCTAGGATAATTTTTCTGCTCAAGACTATGATTGTATCCCAATTGTTTTCTCCTCACGGTTAGTCCAACCTGGGTCGCCTGCACATTTTACAGTTTGGTGGCACTACACTTCTTATCTTTATCAGTTTTAGGAAAAATTTGCTAGCGGCCTTGAATGATTACCGGTCAGCCAGCCTTCCAAATGTTTAAACAAACCAGTAATGCTGCCAACCTGATGGCTGGAATTCTTTAGTTTGTGTAGCATTAGCAACACAATCTATTTTGAGAGCTGAAAGCTCAACACACGGCCAACGAGAGTAAGCAAACACTTAATATGAGTTTTAAATATCTTGAGTTTTAAAACAATCAATAGGTATTCTCATTTTAATAAATTGTAAAGTTACAGAATGATTTATATGTGAAATTACCAATATCGTCTAAAATAAATAGCTTAAGCTTACCAATAAGTTTTAGAATTGATTTGTACATACTAAGGGTCTGCAAGCTTGGGTGTTTTCATTTAAGTCGAATTCGAGTTGAGTATTTCTAAAAGCTCCCAAGTTCGAGTATAGACCTATTCATAATTTTAAAATTAGATAATTAATATTATTATATATATTAAATTAAATAATAAATAAATAGTATGATATCATATATTAAAACACATGTTCTTAAAATATGAATGACACTCATTTTTATAAATAGTAAATACTTTTGAGAAAAAAAGGTTTAATAATGGAAATATTGGTTTTTAAATTAGAGATAACACTTAATAAACAAATTTAAAAATAAGAACACGTCAAATAAAAATCTAGTAAAAGAAATAATTAAAATGGTTTCAACACTTATGTCTTTAAGGAAATTAAAATTATACTAACAATTACAAAACCAAGTGAATAGAATGAATAGTTGCATGATGGCTTGGAAATGTATAACAAGACAGTGTAGAAACACTGTACAGTGATGTAAAGTAACTGATAGTGAAGGAGGCCAACCTGAAAGGATAGTTACGTTAATAAGCCTAGATAAGAAGAAACACACTTCTTTCTTCATGCCTTCTTAAACTTTTACACTTTCCAATTCTTTAAAACTTCCACAATTGCACATTAGTTTGAATTTTCAGGAATATTACGTTTTCATTAATGTCTTTTCATATGAAAAATAAATATTTCCGAAAATTCAAAACAATGTGCAACTGTGGAAGTTTGAAAAAGTGGGAAGTGTAAGAGGGAAGTGTGTTTGTTTATATCTAGGCCTAACCTAACTATCCTTTAATGTTGGCTTTCTTCATTATCACTTTACATTATTGTAGTGTGTTTCTACAATGTCTTGATCAAAAGTTAATACAATTGACGTTTTAATAAGCTAATATTTCCCCAAAATATGCTTCAGTAACTTAATTTACCATATAAGAAAATGTAAGAATCATAAACAATTAGAAATTTGAAGTGTTTCATATTTTGTTTATTATTCCTTAGTGTAACTGTGATTGATCACATCTTCTGTTCCATTTCCAGTCCTCAAAGCCCAATTGCAGGGGATCTTGTTAGCAATCAATATGAAATAATAACTGCTTTTTTAATATAAATGTGGTAAGTTTGGTAAAATATGTATTGCAATAAATAAGAGCAACATTGATTTTAAACAGGTTAACCAACATAATTTTATAACTAAATAATAACTAAACTAAAGCTAGTTTTGTAGCTAAACATATTAATTAATACGAGTTTTAAATTTCTTAAGTTTGAAAACATTTAATATAAGATATTTTTGATACTAGATTTTTAATTTAATATAAATTATTATTTTAGAAAGGTAACAGGTAAAAGTAATAAAAAGAATCATTCAATTATTTAGTAATCTTCGTAGCTATTTTTATTTTCATTGCTTTGTCATGGTAAATACAAGAGACAACTTCTATCAAGTATAATTCAAAATGGACGACAATATTGAATAAATTTACTGGTAGAAAATAGTTTTAAAGCTGTATTACATTATGATGTGAAAATTGAAATTAATTTTTAACAATATGTTAAGTAACCAAATGATTTATAAGTGAAAATGCTGATATCATCTCAATTAAATAGACTATTGCGTTTTAAAAATAGATTATTAAGTACATCAAGTAGAAGCTCGAAAATGACGAGCCTACCAAACTTTCGATCTCGATCTCAATCTTAAGCGACAAGCTTGATACCGAAATACAAGTACTTGGAGAGCCCTAGTATATACATCAAGAGGAAGCTCGAAAATGATTAGTCAACAAAACTTTCGCTTGATTCCGAGCTTTAATAACAAGCTCAGCTATAAACTTAAAATCTGAGTATTCAGAGAGCCCTAACTTCCTACCTGTTGCCTGCAGTGACCTCAACGGCAGTATAAATGCTCTTCTCACAGTCAAAGTTCTCTATGACAGGCCCATAGTAGGAGTTGGCAATATCTGCTGCCGCCCCGCCTCGCTCTCTGAATGTCTCCAGGACCTTGCGCACACTGTCGCGGCCATTTAGGATTGGCTGCAAAGTTTGAATTAAAATTAGAGCTGGGTAAAATCCACTATTTTAAAATTCCAAATATCCAATTTACTTTCGAATCTCAATCTTAAATCATAGTCAGAATCTTGGAAAAAGTTATGAACACAAGAGGAAATATAAAGAATAAAGATTATAAAAATAATATAAAATACACATAGTAACTAAATGTCACACACTCTTTCTTGTATACAATTCATTGAAACATTCATACACGTGTTAAATTACTGGTCTGGAGCCTGTTTGTTAAGTCCATCCTATAATTATAATTGGTTCTGAACCACCAATAAGTGCTATAAGGTAAATTTAATTCGAAAAATTCAAAAAAGAAAGTATAGATGGGTCGAATCCACTATTTCTCGAATCCGAATATACATTTTATTTTCGAATCACCCGCTTCGGTGGTGTAGTTGTCGTGTTGAGCTCAACTGCTGAGGACGGGGAGATCGAGGTTCAAATCTCGGTCGGGTGAACTGGGGAGGTTTTTCCTAAATGGTTTTCCACTTCCCCTCCACGCAAACGCGGGTTCACTTCCTCTAATTCATCCTTGACAATTCCTAATCCATTAGCGTAATTAGTACTTAAATCGTATAACCCGAACAGGTAGTAAGATGAGGTGCTAATAAATAAATAAATAAATATTTTTGAAACCTTGAATCTGAATCCTAGCAAATCGTTATAAATTTTAATGATTTAAAAATAGACCTACATTATGGAATATAGGACCAAACTGGGAATTAAGATTTATTTCAATCATGTTTTCAATTTAAATCAACCCCAACCACCCCTCGCAAAATACTGGTTAAAATCCAGCCAAATTAAACAATCTAGACTCATATTGTTGTTTAAAAATCAAATCAATCAAAATTTGAGTGTTTTTTAGTTATTTTTAAAAGTGTTGTTAGAATGAGTTAAGTTTCTAAAAAACATGTGAAATAAAGAGATTAGGCCCAGTTATCCTTTGATCAACTTTAATCATCAGTAAAGGATATTTTATTGTTTTAAGATAGCAAAATTTAAAATACAAACAGATATTTTTAATAAAGACTAAAACATGATTAACAATTGAACATACATTGGAAATAGTGAACTCAATAATGCTTAAGTGTGTTTTATTATCATATTCTTATACATCCATTATTTATTTTTTTGCGTAGAAAACAAATATATTCGATTCTTGCAATAATTTATAATTATTTCTGAGAATACATTCTATTTAAAACACGAAAATATTTTCGACTACAATATGTTCATTCCCATTCTAAAAGGCAAGACTACGTTTGAATATTTCTACAATTACTTCAATAACATATTTAAAAAAATAATAAACTGATTAAACTCTAAGTTAAAATCGATTTAAAAACAAATAATGGATTAGCAAATCATTATTTGATTCTTAAAACTTGAGAGCATTTACTAAGTGATCAGATTACCTGAATCGATTTTAAACAAACAATCGATATACGATGCGTAGGCCGGTAGGGATAAATAATCAGTTTTTTCGCTGTTTGATGGATGACTATATTTATTTTTCATGAAACCCAACAGAATGTCTAACTTAAGGATTGTATGTAATAAATTGGGGTTCTTTGCATAGTTGTCGCTAATTAAAACCAGTTGGGTAATAATAATTAACAGTATTTTATTTTAATCATCATTCAAGCGAGTAAACATAATATACGTAATGGCAGATTAATTTGTATCGTTTGTAATGGCGGCCGACTTATTTCTGTTAAAAAAAGCCGTAATTCGTTTAATTTATTTTGAGTTTATTTGTAGTTGTAGTTTTGATTTTCAGTTTTTGAAGAGTTTTAATGTGTTTATGTAAATATTTACAAGATTATTCGTGAGGTGAAAGTTTTAGAATTGAGCATGTGCTGAAATGGTCGAGTCCAAGTTTCCCATAGAAGTGGGAGGGTAGGGTATTAGGCACGTAAGATTTTCCACACCTAAAATTTTTTTTTTATAAATAATGATTTTATTCATGCTAATCTCTTTTGTCCGACAAAATAAATATTACGGACTAAGTTGTGATTTTCAAGTAGGCCTAAATAAGTAATTTTCAAATTAAATGATTATGCTTTGTTTATGATGTGAAAGATTCGATAATCAAATCCAGTAAAACACCGAATCCTCGAATCTCAAATTTTTAGCACTGGGTCTTATTACTTACTCCAGTTATACACCCACAGTAGCCCCATGGCTTCTTTGGTGTCGACTGACAGTTTTGAAACGTTACCACACCAAATTATGTATCCTTACGCCAAACCATATGATCTGCAAAAACATGTGTTTAGCAGCTGTCACGTTTGACGGTCAAGATTTGGGTATATACCTAAATGTTGACTGTCAGAAGTCAGCTGTGAGCTGTCAGTCAGCACCAAAGAAGTCATGGGGCTACTGTATGTACTAATTACTATAGTGTGTTAGGATTGAGGGAGAATGAATTTAGAGATGTACTTGCATTTGCATGGATAGAGTTGGAAATCATTTAAGAAAAAAACCCTCTAATGCACTCGGCCAAACTCAAACTAAATATCCCCATCATCCGTAGTCTAGTCTATTGCGAGAGTGGTAAAAGTACGATTTCAGACCTCGCTGCCGCTGCCATGGCGGCGAAGATCACCACCGCTCCAATGCATTTTGTAGGAATACTATTCGAGCTCTCCCACCACTGCCTGTGCAGCACCACCAGGAGCAGTCTGGCAGCGTGCAGTGCAGCCACGCCGCTGTAGTAGGAGATTAATTGTGTGACCAAAAAATGTCTTTTCCCCCCCGTCAGAAGACGAAAAGCTCGTGGGGTTGGTGTCAAAATATCCAGTTTAATATGATGCCAGTGTGGCTGGTTATAAAGACGCAGTAATGCGAGAAAATATTTGGAAGGAGATTAGATTAAAATTAAACAAACCTGGTAAGTATTTAAACATTTTATTGCTTCATTCACCTATAAACATATACTCATACATAGAAAATATCCACACACAATCAGGGCAATATTTCATTTTTTTATGACTTCTGTGATGTATTTTTAAACCTACTTTTTTTCGTGTATATCTAAACATAAATTTTCATGAATTTTTAAATAAAAAACGTACGCTAACTAGTTCTGTTTACTACATTTTCCTGCCAAGGTACTTTCCCAACGGGACTTGAGAAAAAGTCCTTGAACTTGTCCCTAACTTCAAAGCCACAAGCGTTTGCGTATCCGCCCCTTCGATCAAATGGTATCATATTTTCTGACAAGAGTGAAATTTTATTAGATGTGATGTTAGGGGGGTGGCATTGTTTTTAAAGATATCCATCACGTAATACATTATGTAAACAACATGCGACTGAAAGGAGACAATCACATGTTTGAGGCGTACAAGAAATAGGTGTGTAAAATACCCTAAAAACTTGGCAAAGGATTGCAAATGCATTTTCACTAACTCTTCTTGCTCGACATAAGCGATAATTGAAAACAGATTTCATTAAACAGTTCTTGGAATCATTTTTGGAATAAGGTTTCATCATAAATGTGTCCAAACCAAAGGCTTCGTCAACTACAATAGCATATGGGGTTACTGTGTCACTACCAGGTAGAAAACTATCTTCAGGGATGTTAAATTGCCTGTCTGCAATTTTTTTTGCCCATGGATGATTTTTTGAATATCCCACTATCACCTTATTTTTAATAAGAACCTATATCAACCACAATAAATTTGTAATTTGCACTTACAAGAGCCAGAAGAACGATAGAAAAATGTTTATAGTTAAAAAAAATAGAGACCCACTATTATCAGGGCATTTAATACAAACGTGTTTACCATCAATCGCTCCTATGCAATTTGGAAAATTCCAATTATTCCAGAAATCTTCCGATATACCTTTTAGGTCTTTCTCAGTTGGATTAGGCATGAAAATTGGAATGAGCTTTATACTCAATATTGGAAGTGTTTTCTTCACGATAACACCAATATAAGACGATGAAATGCGGTATGTAAATGCCAGTGATTTGAAGGATTCTCCTGTAGCCAAGAACCTGAAAAAAAATTTAATATAGGTAAGTACCTCAAAATCATTAAAAATGGTTTTCTTTCTTTTCAGATGAAGATTGCAAGAAACGGTGAAAGTCACAATGTGACTTATTTCAGGTGCAGAAATAAAGTAAAAAAGGGAACTGGCTCAGCGGCGACTAGATCTACAAAATGGCATCTCTACGATCGGTTAACATTTTTAAATGTAGTACTTAGAGAGTGAAACACAATGTCCAATGTACAAGAGCAAACACAAGATAACAATAAAGCTATGACACCATCCCCAACTTCAGAAACAGCTGATACACCGAGTACCGAAGAACAGCATATACCAAGTACCAGTGTATAAAATTCTACACAGAGTAATCAAGAAGAACTTTCATCTAGTATTTCCACTGAGATGACAAAGCCAGCTAAAGCTATCAAAAAAAGGAAAAATAATGATAATAATCAACACAATGAGCTCATTCTACTCATGAAAAGAAGAGAGGAGTAGCGGCAGAAGGACATGGACAATTTAACAAAGTTGAAGACCCTAGTAGAAACATTTGGGGAACATGTCAAAACTGTTTTAAATGGACTTCCTCCTGCAATTATGATAGAGGCAAAAAGTGAAATTTTTAATACTTTAACAAAGTTTGAGCTTAAAGCTGCCGGAATAAATTCTCCGTCCACTCCAGGCAGTGAGCAATCTATTTTGATCCTCTCTCGCTCGAGCTCAGTTTCATCAAATGATGTCAACACCACACAAGAGTCATTGGCTTCAAACCTTGACATTCATACAAATCAAGATACACAGGCTCTAAATCTTCATAATATTACAAATATCAATTATTTGGACTACCCATCAATTTACCAACAAATTCCCTGACAAGTGTTTTATTTTTTAATGTTTTTACATTAATAAAATTTTAATTCAGCAATATATTATGTTTTAATCATGGAAATTACTAATTGATAACACGAATGAAATAGGAGGTGAATACAAGGAAAAAATTATTTTTTTATAAAAAAGCAAATTTACTTTATTTTATTCCACGCTGCAATTTAAAATCCAATGGAATAATATTCTGAATTTAATTCTATTGTATATAATTATAATAATTAGATAGTTTTAGATGGGTACACGATTTAATAAAATCAAATTAAATCAAAAGGAAATTATTAAAATACCAGTTAATAGATTAGGTAAATAATTTATAATTATATAATTAAATAAACTATAGATAGATCAAGATAGATTAATAAAGGGAGTAATAAATTCTTAGCAAATTTATAATTTGCAACAACTTCACTAAAGTTTTGGCAAATATTTTCTTTGAAAACTCGAGTGAACTAGAATAAAACTGCAAACATATAATATAAATCAAATATCCAACCTGATTTTTTTAAACAAAAAGATGTTCGTGAAAATACCACTTACCGTACGTAGTGTTAGGAAAAGTTTCTGTTGAACACTGATACATTTCCGTGGTGTACAAGGCTTCAATTCAAATCTTCAGCGAACAAACCTAACACCGTATCGAACTGATCATAGTTGAGTCTGCAATATTGTCTAAACAGGTCTTCATCTCGTTTCAAATGCCTTTCTATCAATATTATAAAACACCCTTCTTCTTTACGATTTTTGTATATATTTTTCCTGGATTTTCTTTTAGTTTTTTGCATTAATAAAGATAGTAGCAGGACGTTGTCATCATCTTCTTCTTCTTGTAATGATTTTATTAATATCTGATTATTAACATCAATAGACGACATGATATGTGTGTTTTATAGATATATATCCCATCTAGCCCTTTGTACCTTGCCGCCGCTTCCCAAGAAGCGAGATACAAAAAGCACCAAACCGCCGAGGCGGCGCTGCTAATGCTGCTACATCTTGGCGGCGGCCGCGCACTGCCGAGGCAGCGAGGTTCGAAATCGTACCTTAACTTAGACCATGCAGCCACCAAAGCGGGTTTTAATAATATTATAACTTTAACAAGTCTTACCATATTAGTTTAGAAATTAATGTATTTTAAATCTAAGATTATTCTATAAGATAATATTAAAATTTCCTGTTCTTGTCCTGAATTTCGACAATTTGACTAATTTCTCGTCCCGAAATAAAAAATTAATTCAGGTTCATTTCTAGTTCAAATGAATAAATTAAACAAAACACTTTGTTTAGAAACTTTTTATACATTTTATCTGCCCACTTTATGATTATTTGTAAGCTAGTGCAAATATTAGGAGTCTGTAAGCTCAAGTTTTTTATTCAAGTCAATCTTAAGTCAGTTTCTCATGAAGCTCTCGAGTCAAGCTTGTGTTGAAATAATTTAAAGCTAATTATGTGAATAAAAACCAAATTCATGTTGAAAAATTCAAAATTTCAATACAAGTGGGATGGTTTTACCTTGCCTGCCATGGAGCGCAGGGATTGGTCAGCTTTTGCAAGATCTTCCTTCAGGGAAGAGAGGGTCTGTTGAATGGTATTTTCTTTTCGCCACAGCTCACTTTAAACAAAATTTATGGATTAGGGGTAGCAAAATATTTGAGGTCAAGAACAAAATATTATTAATTGCAGGAAAATCTCCTTTTAATATTAAAATCCTGAATAATTAAGATTTTATATATACATAAAAGAGATGGGTCGAATCCAGTATTTCTCGAATCCAAAACTACATTTTATTTTCAAATCTCAAATCCAAATCCTAGCAAATTGCCAGAAATTTTATTGATTTACAAATAGACCTACATTACACAATATAGGCCTAAACTGTAATTAAGATTTATTTCAATTATGCTTCGTTTGCAATAAATTGTTTTTTTTTTTGCATAGTTATAGATAATTAAAGCCAGTTAGGTGGTAAGAATTAACGGTATCTTTATTCATCACTCTGGTGAGTAAACATCATATATGTCAAAGCGGCAACTTTGTATCGTGTAAATGGCGGCTGACTTTGTATCATGCGTAATATGTTCTTATTTCTGTTTAAAAAAAAGGCCGTAATTAGTATTAATTATTTTGAGTTTATTTGTAATTCTAGTTTTGATTTTCAGTTTTTGAAGTTTTAATGTGTTCATTAAAATAGGTAGATTAGGAAATTCAACTGCCAAGGGTGGAAGGAAGGGTGGAAACAGAAGTATGATGGTAGAGAGTAGGTGGGGCGGGGCTTCCAACTCTGATAGGGCGCCTCCTCAGGTGGTGAATATGGGGATGCCCACCTCTGCTGAGCGCTTGGCGGACTTGGGAGTGAAATCCCGGACTTTGTGAAGGGCCCAGCGGGGGAGAGTACCGGGGGCGTAATATACCCGGGGTGTACCAAATTGAGCTAGGGGTAGTTGAATTTCATTTAAGTTAAGAGCCAAAATATGTGTTGAAATTTTAAAAAAGAAGATTCATATTGTAATTGTGTAAATAAAGTGAAAGTTATGTGAAAAAACGGCCCGGATTTAAAGATTGTAAGATACCAGGTCAGCAAACACTGAATAAAAAAATAAAAACATAACAAGATTGTTTGTGAGGTGAAAGTTTTAGAAGTGAGCCTGTGCCAAAAACGGTTGAGTCCAAGTTTCTCATAGAGGTGGGAGGGTAAGGTACTGGGCACGTTAAGATTTTCCACACCTAACAATTTTTTTTAAAATAATGATTTTATTCATGCTAATCTCTTTTGTCCGACAAAATAAAAATTACGGATTAAGGTGTGCTTTTCAATTAGGCCTAAGTAATTTTTGAATTCAAAATACTATGGTTTGTTTTTGAGATGAAAGATTTGACCATCGAATCCAGTAAAACACTGAATACTCGAATCTCGAATACTTGTCAGGATTCAGTGGAATCGAGGATTCGAAGATTTGAGTGTCCGATCTCTAATATATATATCTCTTCCAAATCTTGAAATGAAATTTTTTGAGAACGATATTAATTTGCTTATTGGTGGTTTAGCCAAACATAGTTACTCAACAAAATCAACAAATATAACCCCCATCATTAGTTTCAAATTTATCTGTTATAAAAAAAATTCTTAGAACTAATAATTATTGCATTTAGTAAGTAGTTCTATTTTCTATAGCAATTTAGGAATTAGTGTGAATAAAATCAAAGTTGAGAAAATCATCATTTAAAAGTGTGAAATTTAATCTTTTAAACATATTTTTTTCTAAAATTTAGATTTGAGGTCAAGGTAAGAAAATAAGTGGATTCAATCAATCTCTAGTTTGTTGGACAATAGAATAGAAATTTATAGTTTTGATTTTTAATTGTGTCCAACTCAAGGTTAATACCTTAATTTAAGAGTTAGAAAATGCATTCTCATGAGTGTGGAGAGAGGATGGGAACACCACAGTGATAAATTACATTTTGAAATCCCTCCTCAGTACAACTGGCCAAGATTAAAGTTTCAACCTCCTCCAACCCCTGCAACTCAGGATATCATGATGGAGTCTCGTAGAATTAGAAGAATGTATATAATTATTTGGTTGAACTCACTTTCTTGTGCTCTGGCACTGGTCCTTGGCCTTCTTCAGCTCATAATACTGCTTGTTCAGCTCGTCAATGTAGCACCGTTGACGTTCCATCTCATGGGTTTGGTCCTGATGAGAACACAAACAAACATGACATCAAGTAAACCAAACCTCATTATATATGTATAATATGAGAAATCGTGTATCATACCTTTTCTATACATGCTCATGGTATTTTTTTTCACATACACACACGTTAAAAAAAATCAGTTAGTCTATGTTGTGAGTAAAGATGTGATGTTCAAATCATCTATTTCTTGAATTCTATGGTAGTAGATGATGATTAAAGTTGATCAAATGATATATAGGCCTAATCGGTTTATTTCTAACAACACATTTAAAAATAACTAAAAGACACTCAAATTTTGATTGAATTGATTTTTAAACAATAATATGAGTCTAGATTGTTTAATATGGCTGGGTTTTAACCTGTATTTTGCGAGGGGGTGTTGGGGTTGATTAAAATTGAAAGCATGATTGAAATAAACCTTAATTCACAGTTTAGGCCTATATTGTGTAATGTGGGTCTATTCGTAAATCATTAAAATTTATAACAATTTGCTAGGATTCGGATTTGAAATTCGAAAATAAAATGTAGATTCGGATTCGACCCATCTCTAGTTATTTTCATTCTTATTAAAATTGAACATTTTAAAGATTTGAAGAATCAAATTTGGGTTTTAGATTCAAAAGGAAAATTAAGATGATTCGAGAAATATAGGACTCAATTCTTATCCAGTAAAATGTTTTACAAATTTTCAAACAGTATATTTAACGACAAGTCAAATCCACCTTTTCTTAAATTTGAGTCTTGGATATCCTGATAAAATTAAGATAAGATAATTTCCCATAGAGGTAGGATTTTCTCTCTCTCAATTCTGGTTTTGTTCACATTAACTCCTAAGTTGCTATAGAAAATAGAAAAAATAAATAAAAACTATTTTGGTAGTTATCTGGAATTAATATTCAATTAACGATCTGATCTTGATTTATAGGTTTGTCATATAATCATGTTGGGCTGAATCACTTGTAAAAATCAAAAGAATATTTTTTTTTTAAATCTTGAATTTGAAATTTTTAAATATGTCATACGAGGATGCCAAAGAAAATGTTGGTATTGAAGCATGTAGGAAAAATACTGCAAGGGAGGCCAAAAAAGATGGGAGGAGCAGATAACAGAAAGTGTGCAAGTGAGAGGAGAAGAATCACAGATGTGGGAAGGGGGAGAAGGATTGGTATGAAATGGAGAAAGGAGGATAGTAGTAAGTGTTTGGGAACTGAGCGATAGATATATAATTAAAGAGTATTATAAAATGAAAGCAGCCAGGTGATGCGATTTGATTTGGTGGAGATAATCACTTGGAAGTTTTGTTTTCCCAGTAGGCCTATCTGGGTGTTTCACTGATGAGGTTGAAGAATGATGGGTTGTTAAAACGAGTGACAGGGAGTTGTGCAGAGAGTTGTGAGCCCCCGTGATGATGCACATCTACCTTTGAAAGAAACATTTTGCAGACTAAAGAAAAATGCGCATAAAAACATACTAGGGCAAAATGTATCACCTTTATAAAAATAAGTTAGTACACAAGGGCGGTAGAGAGAAAAATGTGATAATTATATAAGAAATAGCTAGTTGAGTAAACAATAATGAAATTAATATTAAAATAATAGATTATGAAGAAATATGTACTAAACAGTAGGGTTAGGGTGAGACAGGGTTGGGGAGAGTGGCAAGGTGAGAAAAGGTGGGGAATAATTTTAGGGTGAGAGAAGATGGGGTAGAATGTTAAGGAGATAAAGGAGGAGGGGGAATGACAAGAAGAGACCGAGATAGTGAGGGAGACAGACAGAGAGGCTTCAAAACTAATGTGTATATTGAAGATATGTCCAAACTAAACCATGCTTGTATATTAGCACTTTATTGATTTCACTTATTTTTTACTACTTATCATAAGGTTATTTTTAGAGAAGGGTTGAATCCACTATTTCTCGAATTTGAATCTAAATTTTATTTTCGAATCTTGAATTTGAGTACTAACAAATTGTTAGAATTTTAATGATTTACAAATAGACCTACATTACACAATTTAAACCTAAACTCTAATTTAAGATTTATTTCAATCATGCTTTCAATTTTAATCAACTACAGCCCCCCCCCC